>OX465282.1:46598771-46817351 GCA_949987705.1 Thereva unica | reverse complement strand
TGGAACTGATTCTGTATAGTGTCGTGATTCTTGTTGAAGACATTTAGAGAACTAACTATAAGGTTTCTAGCGTATTCCTGGTCAAGAATTCCGAATAATTTATTTGCTATAGTTCCAACTATTTCTAATGGAGCTCTCTTACTTCGAGTCGTTGTCTTCTCATTTTGCTGATAGAGAACTTCGTTTATATGTTCTGATTCCAGAATGTGGTGGTGTAGTTGTCTAATTGTGGCACTACATAACTGTTGAGATATATCTTGCTTTATCGTCCCATTGCATAGTTCTGAGAGTCTTCTTACGGATTTTTTAAGGCCGCTGAATTCCTTCCAATAAGTGGAGAGGTCGTAATAGACCAGTAGGTTCCATTCGCTTGTGTATAAATTCAGCTGTCCTACGTCATCGAAGTAGATCCCTTCTTGGTTTTTGAATCTTGTTATGTTGTACGGCGACCGTGCATCCTCCCCACCGACTATGAGGAAGAATAACGCCAAAATCATCAAGTACGCGATACTGTTTGTGTTGAAAGTTCTTGCGGGAGCTGATGTAGACGTTCTTTCGTTGCGTTTGGGCTGCTTTTTGTAGTCTTGTGTTAGGGGCTCTTGGCTTGATCGTTTTCGTGTATCTTGCTTCCCTGTTCGTGTAGTTTTCATATCATTGTTATGTGGTTCGTTGGTCTCGTTGTCATCTTGCTCGATAGGCGATGTTGCGACTTCCACATCAACATTTGCTTCCTTCTTGTTATCGCTTACTGGAAGCAATGAGAGCTTGGTTATCGGCCTGCGCATTTTGCCATTTTTAGTCTGTAACGTCACGACTCTCGTTAGTCCATCTGCACCTGGATGTATCTCTATCACTCGACCCAACGCCCAGCGGGATGGTGGAAGCTGTTCATCTTTAATGAGAACGAGATTCCCTTCTGTTATTGAGGGATTTTCCTTGGTCCATTTGGGTCGGAACTGAAGACGTCCAATGTATTCAATGGACCATTTCCTCCAAAATTCTTGGTGCATTCGTTGAACACGATCCCACCTTGTCAGCAAGCTTGGCCTGTCATCCAATTGATTTCGATCCGGAACAGTGAGTAGTGGTGAACCAGTGAGAAAGTGACCTGGCGTGAGGGCATCTAAGCTTTCTGGATCTTCAGTTAGTGGGCATAGCGGACGTGAGTTTAAGCATGCTTCAATTTGCGTCATCAACGTACACATTTCCTCATATGTCAGTCTCGCTTCTCCTACTACTCTTCGCATATGATGCTTGATTGATTTAACACCAGCCTCCCATAAGCCTCCAAAATGTGGAGATGATGGTGGAATGAAGTGCCATTGAGTTCCGGTTTCTTGTAAGGCTTGGTTGACATCGGATTTGTAGGACTGTTGTTTATGAAGGTCAGTGATTACCTTACTCGCCCCAACGAAGTTTGTGGCGTTATCACTGTAAAGGTGAGCTATTGGTCCTCTTCTGCCTGTAAAACGTCTGAAGGCGGCAATGAATGCAGCAGAAGTTAGTTCGGTGACTATCTCTATGTGTATCGCCTTTGTAGCGAGACAGATGAAGATTGCGATGTAGCCCTTGCGTGTTTTCTGACCTCTAGCCCTGTCCAATAATAAATCAAAGGGTCCAGCATAATCAACTCCAGAATGTGTGAATGGTGGACTGGTAATGACCCTGGCTTTTGGTAGCATGCCCATCATTTGTTGTGACATTTGTGCTTTATAACGATGACAAATGACACATTTATGAATGTGGCCCTTTACTGCCTTGGGTCCATTGAGAATCCAAAATCTTTGTCTTATCACCTGGTGGGTTAATGAATTTCCTCCGTGAAGCGTATCCTTGTGTGCTTTGTTGATTATGAGAGCAGTCAGCTCGCTCTTGTATGGTAATATTATTGGGTGTTTTCCATCGTATGATAACTGTGCGTTTTCTAGACGACCTCCAACCCTGAGGATTCCATCCTTATCGATGAATGGAGTAAGACTTAGTATTCGACTTTGCTTAGGAAGTTCTTTCTTCTTTAACAGTTTCGTTATATCATCCTTAAAATGTGATTCTTGGGTAACCTTTATCAGCAATAGTAGAGCAGCATCAATTTCTTTGATTGTTAATGGAGCGATAATTCTTAATGCTCTTTGAGTTTTCAAGTTTGTGACGAAGCGAGTACAGTATGCTATTATACGTTGAAGTTTGCTTAGAGATGAGTGATTTTTCATTAGTGTCTCTAAGATATTTTCGCTGTCTGTAGTTATCGTGGCTACCGTTATATGTTTTTCTTCTAAGTCTGTTTGTGGTAGTTTCGTTGACGGGAATTCAATTTTCTGTTCCTTTAGCCAATGTGGTCCCTCCCACCAGATCTTGTAGTCGTTCAGGAGGGCAGGATAAATCCCTCGTGATGCCACATCTGCAGGATTTTCTTGTGACTTCACATGAAACCATTTGCTGCTATCGGTCTGTGCTTGAATTTCAGCTACTCTGTTTCCTACGAATGTTTTCCATTTATGTGGGTCTTCCCGTATCCAAGCAAGAACAATTGTGGAGTCTGTCCATGCGAAGTATGGAATCTTTTCGATTTCTAGGCTGTCTCTAACCTCCTTCAGTAGATTCGCTAGCAGTGTTGCACCGCATAGTTCCAGTCGTGGCAGTGATAGCTTGGATTCTAGTGGGGCAACCTTCGTTTTGGCAGTGAGTAGATTTGATGAGACCGTTCCACCTTGTATGATTCGAATGTAGACGGCTGCACTATATGCTCTCTCAGATGCATCTGAGAATCCATGTAGCTCACATACGCCAATTCTTCCTAAGTATCCGACCCACCTAGGAATTTCGATTCGTTGCAGAGCTGGTAATTCATTCAGTATTCTGCTCCAAATCTGCACTATATTCTGTGGTAGAGCTTCGTCCCAGGAGGATTTCTGGATCCAAATATCTTGTAGCAAAAGTTTAATTTTGATGGTTACTGGAGAGATAAGTCCGATTGGATCAAAGATTTTTGCAGCCTCGGATAGTATATTGCGCTTTGTTGCTGCACGCTCTGGGTGTATGGTGATTTGAATCCTGAATTTGTCTGTGGTTGGGTTCCAGTACAATCCCAACGCTTTAATTGTCTTTTCTTGATCGAAGTCACGATCAGTTGCGGCTTCTCGTAAATCCCATGGTATGTGCTTCATCAAGTTTCTGTTATTACTTGACCACTTTCTTAACTTAAAACCACCACCGTCAAGCAGTTTGATCAATTGATCGCTTGCAATAGCTGCTTCTTCTAGTGAGTTTCCTCCAGATACCACATCATCAACGTATGTATCATGTAGTATTATATGAGATGCTCTAGGATATTTGCTTTCGTCATCCTTGGCCAGCTGCTGAAGAGTTCGGATTGCTAGATATGGCGCTGATGCGGTTCCGTAAGTGACGGTTGTTAACTTGTATTCACGAATTGGGTCTTTGGGCGATTCTCTCCACAGTATTCGTTGGTAGCCTTGATCTCGAACATCGATTCTGATCTGGCGGTACATCTTTTCGATATCTGCGGTAAATACGATCTTGTGTTTCCTCCATCTAAGCAAGATTGACAGTAATTTCTGTTGTATTTGTGGGCCGACCATCATGAGTTCGTTTAAGCTTTTCGTATTAGTCCGTTTGGCTGAGGCATCAAATACAACTCTTAGTTTTGTCGTAGTGCTGTCTTGCTTTAGTACGGCGTGGTGTGGCAAGTAATATGTCCCCTGCAGAGTATCCTCAGTTGGTACCATGTGTCCTAGACGTAGGTATTCGTTCATGAAGTCCTTATACATGACCTCAAATTTGTGGTTATTTTTAAATTTCCGTTCCATTTGGAATAGTCGTACGAGGGCTAGTTCTCTTGTACGGTGCAGGTTTTCAGCTTCGTCAGGATTTTCTCGAAATGGAATTCTGACTGTATATCGACCGTCAGAGTTTCGCTTATGTGTCGTTCTGAAGTGTGTTTCACAGGCAATCTCCTCGCTTGTCATGATTGGCTCGCGATGGAGTTCCTCCACCTCCCAAAATTTGCGAAGGTCCTTGTTGATATCTATTTCTGATATCATGCAGTGTAATCCTGTATTGCTTTTACTATTTGTTTTAATTTCACCAGATAGAATCCAACCCAGTTTCGTCTTTTGTGCAATTGGAGACCCTTCGGATCCGAGTAGAACTTTCTTCATCATGATCTTTCCTAGAACTCCAACTCCAAGGATTACATCGATTCGTCCTGGTGTGTCGAAATGAGGATCTGCTAGTCTTAAGTTCCGTGTATGTTCCCATACCGTTGGTGTTACTTTCTCTGATGGTAAAACTCTAGTTAACTTCTTGAGTATAAGTGCCGTGGTTACAAGCTCGAACTTTGAAGCGAATCTTGGTTTTATTGTTAATTCTACACAAGTGCGGATGGTTCCCAATTTTACTTGTCCAACTACAGTCAAGACTCTATTAGTTTCTAATTTTGGTAATCCCAGTCTCTGTACTGCGTCTTCAGTTATGAAAGAGCCTTGAGAGCCTTGATCTATCAGTGCTCTTAATGCGATGACCTGACCACTTTTTGTGGATGCATGGATGACTGCTGTAGGAAGCATCTCAGTGCATGGTCCGTTGGTTGCTGCTGTGTAAGTACCAACTTCAGTAGAGTTCGATGGTTGGCCTTTATTATTAGCTGGTTTATCGGCTTCAGGCGGGGCGTTTGTTGAGGTTGGATGAAGAAGTGTATGATGTTTCTTCTTACACACTTTGCACAGTCTCCAGCTTTTGCATGTATTTGTCATATGCCCCTTGACCAAGCAATTGGTACAAAGACTTGATTTTCGTACTGCATCATTTCTTTGTTGGACAGACATTTTCGCTAGTTTCTCACAGGAGTATATTTTATGATTTCCCTTGCAGATTGGACAGTGATTTTGCATTGCGATGGAGCCATGATGTATTTTTAACTCCTTGCCCTTCCAGGGCGTAACCTTTTGTTTGGTCGGACCTTGCTTTAAGTCCTCGACAGGGTCGATCACTTCTAAGGTGTAGAACCGCCTTTCCAAGAACTCGATTAATTGGCTAACGTTCTCTACTTCTCTTGGATCTTTTAAAGACTGTTCATATAGATTGCGGCTTTCCCTGTCCAGCTTCTGTGTAAGTAGGAATACTATGAGTGGATCCCAATTCGATGTGTCAATCCCAAGGTTTCTGAGTGCTTGCAGACACTCTGTTGTAGTGTCGTGGAGTCTTTTGAGGCCCTGCTGGGATTCTTTATTGAGAGCTGGTTGATTCAGAAGGAAGCGTAGTTGAGCGTTTACTAGGGCTCTTTCGTTTTGATATCGCTTGTTGAGGATCTTCCAGGCGGTATCAAAGTTTTCCTGCGTAATTTGTAGATGGTCCACTAGTTCACTTGGTTCACCCGTCAGATTTGCTTTCAAGTAGAATAGTTTCTCAGTGTTGCTCAGATTCGTGTCATTTCGAATTAGCTCGGTGAATATATTTTTAAATGTTGGCCATTTTAAATAGTCACCATCAAATGTTGGGACATCTATCGGCTTTATTTTCATTTTGTTTCTTCCACCGTTGTTAATGTGTACTTGTGTTGGTGGACCGTCTGCTTGTTGATTCAGTTTTTCTTGAATTTTAATCTGGATGTCCTGGTATAATGCCTCCGTTGCGGCGAATGTATCCCTCTCAAAGTATTCGTCTTTAAATGTTCCCAGGCTCATTATTTCTCCATGTAAGTCAACCACACGTTCCCAATAATCACTTATTATTTTGGCTTTCTGCGAATAGTATGCGGTTGACCTCGGCGATGTAATTTCGCTTTCTGTTTTCTCAATCGTCCGTTTTAAAGAATTTATCATGGCGTTCTGCCTTTTAATTCTCCTAAGTTGATCTTCAACGCGTTCTGATGTTTGTTGCTTCTCAACGGCTGCACGGAGAGCATCTTCCATCAAATCTCTAGTTTGCTCGAATAAACTTTCCACCTTTTCGAAGTAGTTCTCTTTGAAGTACTTATGTTCTGGATTCTCGCCTTTAAGCTGCTCCAGTTCACTGTGTTGATTCTCGAACTCAGCCCATGCCGATTGCAGTGAATGTAATCGAATTTCGACATAGTCCTTTGTCTTCCTACTTTTGGAATCCTTCCGAAAGTTGGTGTTCAGCCTTTGGATGGTCTTTGATGTAATATTTTGCAGGGTTAATATCTTTTCCATGGTTGCGCAGCAATGGTGTGTAGATCGATGTAGCTGAAATTAACGAGGATTTTCCTCAATTTAATTAGTTTACAGAGCCTCAAGACACGATGTTCTAGAGGATGTGTTTTTTGTTGTTTTTGTATTGCCTCAAGACACGATGTTCTAGAGGAATTTTTGTATATTCTAAAGACACTTGGTTCTTTAGAACACTTTTTCGCTCGAAGGACCAATGTTGATAGCTCAGAGTAAACGATTGATTAGATCTGTTGAAGACCGCACAACTTCAACAATTTGGAGCGGTTTGACTAGATAAAAATAAAATAAACTGAATGTATGGTTACTGACGTGTTTATTGTAACTGAGCGCTAATGCTCGTATCTTTTACATATTTATACAATTCTTTATTGCTTAATTAGCAATAATAAAGTTATTGCACCTGAATGCGTGAGTCAAGAGTTCATTCACCAATTTTTAATTTTCGTTTGTTATTGCTGACATTGCAATTTGATTGCGGGTCGAGTCCGTTCAGGTGAATGAGCTTTTGATTCAGCATTTTAATTTATTAATTGTTTTTCATATAATAACAGAAATTAGGAATTGGCCTAAATCTTAATATTATGTGATGTTTTATATGTGCTGCGCACACCCCCTTAGCCATAAGCCCGGAAAAGCATGACCAAGGAGCCAATACCATACATAAAAAATGAAACAAAATTCCGGAACTCCTACGCCGGCCACACGGAGTTATCTAGCTCGCCGGAGGGGTCGTGGGGTGGGTGGCCGGGCCTTACCGCGGTTGGCTCACCACTTACCTGTGACTAGGAAAATACTTCTTCAATTCCCATCGTCCTTCGGGCCTCGCCTGAGCCGTGTCATTGCCATCAGTTTCCCTGACAGCTCATAGTATTGAAGACTATCAGCTTCAGGGAAAGGCACTTTTCTTGTGTCAACAACGCACAAGAATACAACAATTTAATAAAGAAACTAAATATTCATTAACACTGCAATACTAATATTATCAGATACAACAATTAAAAATTCTCAACTACACGAAACGGTAATCTATAATTAACTATAATTATACAATTCTGGTCGACGAAAGATGTTGAAAAAAAAACGCGTCGTACGGGTACCCTTACGTCGCGTTTGTACAGACGATATCACATTTATTAATTCCGTGTACAAGAAAACCAACTACCTGGAAACCACAAGAAGAAAAAATATCTCCAATAAGGAGCCAACAAAGGTATAAACAAAGGTAAATAATATGTAATATGAACCAATATAAAACAAATATCAATAATATGATGTAATTCTAACTACCCTTATATAAATGTTAAATGTTAAGCAATTATATTATTAAATTAAAGCATACATAAATGTTATTTGCGGTGGGGTGTGTATGTTTGTTATTTAAATTAAAACGATAAATTAAATTTAAAATTCAAAAATTTGTTTACTCTGAAAACATAGAGTTTGTTCAGACGTCACATTCGCGCAAACTGCACAGGAGTGCTGCTTCAACTTCTTAATGTTACCACGTGTGATGCATGCAATTTCCAACCAAATTTGATGTTTTGCACGCTTGTGAATTTCTACTTTTATCATTAATCAACGCACCTTGAAAGTTCCAAAAAAACCAGGAGAAAATCTCGCCTCAGAAACAGCCTTACTTCTTTCCAAACATTTTTGCGCTTGGGAACTGCCTGTCTTTTCCGCTCCAAATTATCTACACCGACTCTCTAATATAATGCAATATCTCTCGGGTATATTTTTGACAACCCAAAATTTCTTAAGCAATAATTCGAGTCACACGAAAGCACTGCGTGGCTCTTTGCAACGATTTTTGTTCAACAACACAAACAAACCTGCGTCACCAAAACTTCGAGCAGAGATGATGCGACCAATGGTGTCTTTTCTTATCGCCAACTCCTTGCTGCGCTATTCCCTTTTCCTAGTAGATTCCTGGTGAACTTTATTACCAGCCGCTTGCCTTCTACATATAGCGTGCTTTTTATTACATCACCACACTATTTTTTCTCTAATCCTTTTTGGTCCTTTATTGAGATTCGTGCCAAAAATTCAGGCGAAAACTTTTGCCGCAAAATGCACGACCGACTCTTAACTCAATCACCGACTCCGTAAAAATCTCTTTCTGACTCACTGACTGACTCCCTCAAAGAAAAAAACTGACCGCCTCCATGAAAACTGTCTCCCCGAAAAAAAATTTTCTTTTTTTCCTTTTTCCGCCTACTGTTTTGTTTCGAACCCCTTCTGAATTTTATTCCCGACAGTGATTTTTAGTCAAGTAATTATTTAGGGATTTTTGAGCAAAACTGACCGTTACAAATGGCGCCCAATATATAGTCGCGCCATTATGCTGTTACATAAATGGCGCCCAACGATGCTTTTAAAGCCCGTTAACAGTCCTACACGGACCTTGAAGTTAAAAATTTTCTGGGGCGGGTTCGTGTATGGCGAACGACGATTATCGTACGAAAAAAAATTGAAGTCGAAAAATTTTGGCGACGAAAACTTTAGCGTTCGCGTAGGTCGAAAGAAAATTGTTCGTGTCCTAATGCAAAAACCCGATAACCCAAAACCTTTCGAGTGCCTTTCGTCGGCTTCAGGCGAAAATTTTCAATTTTTTCGACTTACGCGAACCCGAGACGAAGAAAAATTTTCCTTTTCGACATATACGAACTGGCCCCTGGTGTTTATTACCACTTGTGCCTTCACGAACAACCATTGATTTTTTTTTGTTTATGGTTCACCACATTTACCAAGCGCTCGCTGAGGGCTAAGGTAGTACCGCGAGGCCTTAGCCCTTGTCTGCTTTTTCGAATTTCTTCAGCATCTTTGTCCAAATTTGACGTCACTTTTTCGTTATTTTTATCTTTAGGCCTTCCTTTCCCAAGTAATGCGGTAACTTCTTCTTTTTGGAGTAGCTTCGAACCATGCTGACCTTCACGGCTTGCTAACAAGCGGTGCTCGCTTGACCATGCGTGAAGGTGCAGTAGTGGTTCACCTTTGTCCTTGTTCTTGGTCGGTGTCATTGTTAACAGACGTGATACCGTCTGACACTGCGGCGTTCCAAGAACAGGATCTTCAATTAACTTTTCCTGGTGGACGTTGAAGTTGGTACAAGGGCTTAACCGTCTCTGGTATCAGGCGTGTTACCGACTGCCACTGCGCCCCTTGCCCTCCTGATGGTCCATCCAGCTTTTAAAATTCTATTTTTTTGTTTATGTCCTGCGTCCATTTTTCCGTCTGTTCATCCCTCCTGATTGATTTTCCGAGAGGTAGCTCAGGTGTGGTTGGGCAGCGGTTCATTTCCAACATTTTTTTTTCATTTTGTTGAAGAAGTTTCCCTTTCGTGGCCATGCGGTTTTGGATTTTTGTTACTGTCCTTCTTTTGGGTGAGGACCTGAAGCTGTGTCGGCGATCTGGATGACACTTGGGGATGACTGGGAGTCATAGTCTTCTCCAACTGACATTAACACGTGGGAGCCCGGAGAGGGAATGGAGTCCCGAGCTCAACCATTCCTAAATTATTATTGCAACGAAGCATACAAGCACTAATTTACACTAAGATACATATTTTCACTGCTTACCAGTTTTAAAACAATTACAAATAATCAAGTTATTAGACTCAACCCTCCTCAGTATATTTACAGTTTTAAGAAATATTGGTCGTCAACTAGAAAGGGTTTCGTATAATCTGTATTTGCCAGTATAATTGACTTCAATCACTACCTCTTTGGGTTTTTTTTTCCCCCTGTGTGAGGTATTAAGTCCAAAGGTACTGCGGCCATTTAGTTGGCCTATTGTACTACAACCCCTACACCTCATATTTGTAGGCCAGACCGCCTGAACAAGTTCAGCAGTCTGCCTAGTGGTTTGTCGCTTAGACTTGAGTGTTCGAGCAGGGACTTCCCGAACAGAGAGACCCTGCTCCTCGCTATTGCAGGGCACTCACAGAGAACATGGAGGGCAGACTCATCCTCTTCTAGGCAAAGCCTACATGTAGGGTCCTCTGCCCTTCCTATCTTCCATAAGTGGTAATTTAGGGCACAGTGTCCGGTAATTAGGCCAACAAGTGTCCTAACATCGCTCCTGCTGCGCCGTAATAATTCCTTGGCCGTCTTAGGGGACGGCCCTGGAAGGAACCGCTTAGAGTTGGCCAGTCCAGGCGCGGACCTCCAGCGTTCAGTATGTTTCATTAAGGTCCGATCGGCCAGGGCCCTTTGCAGTAAGCTGGACGGTGCCCCAATAGCCGGCTCTGGACCAATGAATTCTAAATCAGAGCCCTGTTTAGCCAGAGCATCCGCACTTTCATTGCCTTCGAAGCCCCGATGACCTGGGACCCAGACAAGTGTAATTTGATTGAGAACGCCCAACTCATGAAGAGCACGTTGGCAGTCCCAAACTAATTTCGACTTGGTCCTACGGGACCTTATCGCTCTAATTGCCGCTTGGCTATCAGAGAAGATAAAAATCCGTTTATTATGGTAGGCCCTTCTTAAGTTCTCATGAGTGCATGCCAGAATAGCGTACACCTCTGCTTGAAAGACAGTTGCCAGAGTGCGTAGACTTATAGCCTTGCTGAATCTGGGATTTTCACTCCAGATTCCTGCGCCTACACCTGTCTCCGTTTTAGAGCCATCCGTGTACCATACTAGCCCGCCCGGCAAAACTTTAGGAAAAGTCCAGGTAAGCCTTTCCTGTATATGTACAGAAGGTTGCTTAAATTTTGAGATTTTATAGCGCATGCCGTCCGATAGCATCTTCGCTTCCGGAATCTCTTCTATGATGTTGATTATTATAGAATGTCCTCGCCCAAGACCAGCGCCCAAGTAACCATTCGCTTTCAGCCGCAGCGCCGCGTTTATGGCGGATTTCTCTACCTCAAGGTGGAGGGGTACCAAATTGAGGAGAGTCTCCAGCGCTGCCGTTGGGGAAGTGCGGATGGCCCCAGTGATGGAGAGGCAAGCCATTCTTTGAATTTTGCTTAACCCTTGTCGAGCGGCATAAATTTACAACCTTAAGAGGCGGCATAGGTACAATTGTACCTTCATATATTTTGTATGAACAAATCCATTTTAGGTATAATTTTTTACAATTAATGAATAATATTTAGTATATAGATATTGTGTAGTCATGTTTTGTGATATTTTACCTGTATTCAGGAGTACCAGGAATTTTTTTTTGCATTTTATGACAGGTACCTAATAAAAATAATAAATATTTGCGGTAGATCTGATTCAAAGGATTTTATTACCCTGATTATTCTTGGTATGGAATACTAATTGGTTTTAGATTAGGATAAGAGTACCTGCTCTTATTCCAAGACTTATTGGAGTCCCTTTTGATATTCCAAGAATAATATAAGGAAATATTATTTCCAGGTACCTAATAAAAATAATAAATATTTGCGGTAGATCTGATTCAAAGGATTTTATTACCCTGATTATTCTTGGTATGGAATACTAATTGGTTTTAGATTAGGATAAGAGTACCTGCTCTTATTCCAAGACTTATTGGAGTCCCTTCTGATATTCCAAGAATAATATAAGGAAATATTATTTTTTAGAATAATTAGGGTTATATTCTTATGATTCAATCAAGAAGGTATAAAAGAAAAAGTAACTTTGACAAGCATTTAATATTGCTTGAGGCTTTGTGCAGTGAAGATATTGTTAAAGATAAAAGTTATACTAATCATTATGAGTGATGAAGCTAGACCTAGTACCAGCCGCAGTTCAAGAACACGAGATTGCAGGTCGGTGTTATATAGTAACAAACCTATAATGTAGTAGTATTTCATAATACAATTTCCATATTTTTACAGATATACATGCGAAGAAATCAGTGGAATGCTCGAAAAATCTGATTCTGAAGACGAGGGAGAACCGTACTGTGCATCTGATGACGAAAGTTACGTACCACAAGTTTCAGCAGAGGAAGAGTCTGATATTGAACAAGAAATGATCATCGAACATGAAGAAGAATACGACTCAGACGAAAGTGTTGAAGATGAAAGTGTGTCTCCAAGTGTGGGTGATATATGGACTTCGAAGGATGGAACTCAATGGCGTAGTGTTCCACTACCCAATGCTCAAACAAGACGTCGTAATATCGTAAGACAAAAAGGTGGAGCTGCAGCAAACAGTAAGATGTATACAGCAAGAGAAATATTTAAAACAATCATGACTCCGGAAATGTGTGACATCATAT
Source organism: Thereva unica (assembly GCA_949987705.1). Classification (NCBI taxonomy): domain Eukaryota; kingdom Metazoa; phylum Arthropoda; class Insecta; order Diptera; family Therevidae; genus Thereva; species Thereva unica. Next base: position 46,804,941 of record OX465282.1, on the reverse strand, counting down.
TACGCGAAACAAATCGGAAGGGCAAGAGAGTTTGTGAGGATTTCAATAATAAACTGGTTCAAACGTTTCCTGTAGCTTCCAAACGGCCACCACCAAAAACATTCAAGCCATTTAGTGAAAGTGAACTCGACGCATTTTTTGGTATACTTATTTCTACTGGTGTGCACAAAGATAATAAAGTGAATCTGAACGATTTGTGGCAGGTTGATGCTCTACCTCTTATACGTGCAGCAATGCCTCGTGACCGCTTCAAGATGATGCTGAGATTCATCCGATTCGACAATGACATTACACGTGCAGAACGTTTGAAATCTGATAAAGCTGCACCAATACGGGACATCTGGACAATGCTGAACAGAAATTTGGAGAGAGCCTACAAGCCACATGAATGCATCACAGTCGACGAGCAACTATTTCCGTATAGAGGACATACCAAATTTACCCAATATATGCCTTCCAAACCGGCTAAATATGGGATAAAGGTTTTCTGGGTTTGTGATGCATCAAACGCATATCCGTTACAAGGTCAGCTTTATACTGGAAAACCAACAGATGGCCCTCGACAGGTAAACGTTGGTGAACGAACAGTTTTGGACCTAGTCAGCAAATACAAAGGTTCTGGAAGAAATGTCACCACCGACAACTTTTTCACATCTATGGAACTAGCTAAGGTATTGAACTCCTGGAACATGACGTTAGTTGGCACAGTAAGAAAAAATAAAAGGTTCCTGCCAAGCAACATGCAGGCCTCCAAAGAAAGGCCTATAAACTCGACGAATTTTGCCTACAATAATGAAGCAACAGTTTGTTCATATGTGCGAAAGAAGAACAAAGCAGTCGTGCTTCTATCAACCATGCACATGACGGGAGAAGTCGAAGAGACGCAAGCAGCCAAACCAGAGATAATAACATATTACAATAAAACCAAAGGCGGAGTAGACGTTATGGATAAAATGTTGGGAGAATATAGTGTCAAACGACGGACATTGCGTTGGCCTCTGGCATTTTTTTATAACATGATTGACGTCTCTGGGTTAGCATCGTACGTCATCTTCAGAGAACACAACCCACGTTTCTGCACAAAGGATCAACGAAGAAAGTTCCTCAAAGATCTTGCCACTCAGCTTTGTATGCCTGCAGTCGAAACTCGGAGTACAAACCGAATGTGTATGAGGAATCATTTCCTTCGATGTGCAGTGGAAATGGTGCTTGGAAAACGCATTCTGGTGACGTCAGAACCAGCGGCTGGACGTCAAGAACCTCATGGTAGTCGTGGAGCCTCCCCTGTCGTTGGTAGCTGTTATATCTGCCGAGAGCTGAAGAGGAAGCAGCGCAAAACTAGAAAGTCCTGTGTGGTTTGCCTTAATCCCGTTTGCGATGAACATTCACTACCAAAGACGACGTGCATTAATTGCGAAGAAAATCAATAAAATAAAAAAATCTTAATTATATTTTGTAAGGTACAATAAATTAACATAATCATTCAAAAAACGTTGATTCTTTTTTTTTCTTGCATTATCTTCATAGAAAATATATAAAGGTACAATTGTACCTATACCGCCATTTATAGGTGTAAAAAAAATGTGATCTCTTGATAAGTGAGGGGGTTGAGATATTTTTCTGAAATTTGACTTATGAAATCTAGGCCACAAAAGTAGAGATGTCAGAAAATATGAGGGCTCTATTGCTTCTGGGGAAAGAGCAATCAAAATTTAAAAACGCAAAAGTTACAATTGTACCTATTCAGCTCGACGAGGGTTAAAAAGGTTATGGAACCCTTAAGCTTCGTTCTGTGCCACCAAACTAAAGCTCCATAAGTTACCATGGGTCTTATGATGGTGGTGTATATCCAGTACATGGTTTTCGGTTGCAAACCCCAGGTGGAACCACAAGCTCTGCGGCAAGCCCACAGGGATCTGCGCGTTCTACATATCACAGTGTCCATATGCTGTTTCCAATTGAGCTTGGCATCTAGCGTCACTCCTAAATATTTGGCTTGTTGAGAAAAGCCTATAGTTCTGCCCGCGAATGTAGGTTCCCAAATTCCCGGTAGTGATCGTTTCCTGATGAAAGGAACTAGGATCGTTTTGTCGGGATTGACTTTTAGACCTACACTCTCGCACCAGCTAGAGACCAGATCAAGTGCCTGCTGCAGGCGCCTTGACATGGCGTCTTCAGATTCACCTGTAATTACTATGACGACATCGTCAGCGTAACCTTGGGCGAAAATGTTTCGACCGTTGAGCAGCTCGTGGAGCTCATCTACAACAAGGCACCAGAGAAGTGGAGATAAAAATCCTCCCTGCGGGCAGCCTCTTGCTATAGTGCCCTCCAGAGACCCCTCAACATGAGAAACAATTAGTTTGCGAGTTCTCAGCATAGAGTCAATCCAGTTGCAGAAAGTGCTGCTTAGACTGTATCTACTTAGAGCCCTAGCTATAGTATCAAAGGATGTGTTGTCAAAGGCTCCCTCGATATCGATGAAGGCCGTCAGCGCAGCTCCTTTGTTTAGAGCTGCCTCTTCAAGCCTGAGCACCAGATTGTGCAGTGCTGTCTCAGTAGACTTGCCCGCCTGGTACGCATTGTTATATATTTATTTTCAATCTTTACCTTGGTTATGGAAGAGTCCACTAAATACACAAATTTCCTTAGTTGTTCAATAACACAAATTTCTTTTTATTATTATTATTTATTAATGCTTTAGTATTGAACAGTCCACTAAATATACAAATTTCCTTAACTATTCAATCACACAAATTTCCTTTTACTATTATCATTTATCAATGCTTTAGCATTATTTTATTAATGCTTTAATATTGAACAGTTCACAAAATATACAAATTTCCTTAGCTATTCAATCACACAAATTTCCTTTTACTATTATCATTTGTCAATGCTTTAGCATTATTTTATTAGTGCTTTAATATTGAACAGTTCACTAAATATACAAATTTCCTTATTAGTCGATAACACAAATTTCTTTTTATTATTATTATTTATTAATGCTTTAGTATTGAACAGTCCACTAAATATACAAATTTCCTTAACTATTCAATCACACAAATTTCCTTTTACTATTATCATTTATCAATGCTTTAGCATTATTTTATTAATGCTTTAATATTGAACAGTTCACTAAATATACAAATTTCCTTAACTATTCAATCACACAAATTTCCTTTTACTATTATCATTTATCAATGCTTTAGCATTATTTTATTAGTGCTTTAATATTGAACAGTTCACTAAATATACAAATTTCCTTATTAGTCGATAACACAAATTTCAAATTTCTTTTTATTATATTATATTTTATTATATTTTTCAGTAACACAAATTTCAGATTTCTTTTTATTATTATTATATTTTATTATATTATTCAATAACACAAATTTCAAATTTCTTTTTATTATATTATATTCTATTATATTATTCAGTAACACAAATTTCAACTTTCTTTTTATTATAGATGCAATAATAATATAACACCACCCGATTATTCGCCCGCCGCGGTTACTGGTTAACAAACACACTTCTAAAAGATGGTCGACTCGCTCGCCGCGCTTCGGTGAAGAACAACAACTAGACTCCGAAAAAAAAACCACCGCCGCTGGTGAAGATCAAAATAAGACTCATCGATCGATCACTCGATCGATCCTCAGTTTCCCGAAACTTTTCTTTCCAAAAACCCTTCGTTTGCACTTTTCCTCCGGGCATTCAACCTAGGTGCAAAAATCACCTGCTGGTGCTTGACCCAGGGCTGAGGTCGCCGGCCGGAAAAACGCACCCGTCGGCTTTTCTTCAAGTGGCCTGAAAGCTGGCGTAATTTGCTTACGAGCTTTTTTCTTTCATTTATTAATTTCGCAAGACAAATTGCGCTAAATATTCTTGCCAATTTCCTTTGGCGTTTCAGGTTACACTTGGGACTTGTGCACGGGTCGTTTACCGGCCCCGTGCACTTTTTGTGTACGTAACATTCCTTCCCCCTGAAGCAAGAGAATCGCCGCGAGGTAATGTGAGTGGGCGATTCTCGTACCATGATAGCTTAGGGATGCGGGGAGCTGTTTAGATTTGTTAGTGGGAAAACTTCTGTTTATTGTTGTGTTCGACCTGGAGTGCGTTCAAAAACCTTACTATGGTTAACCATGGTTAACTATGGTAAACTTTTGTCGTTCAAAAACTCCGTGGCTAACTACCACATAACCACGAGCATAACTTTTTGGCGTTCAAAAACTCCTGTGGTTAACCATGGTGTAGTTAAATTTTAACCATGCTCGGGAGCATGGTTAGCCATAGTTAAGAAGAAGAAGAATAAAAACAATTTTTTGACATTTGTTTTAATGTTAATAATGAACAAATCAAAGTGGGATTTGTGAGATTATTTTATATAAATAATTATTGGAAATAATTGAGGCAAATTAGCCGACACTATTTTATGGAAAAAAATTTTAAATTTTCTTTACCACGTAGTTAACTACGGTGCGTTCAAAAACCTCCATGGTTAAACATAAACTTTCGTGGTTAAGTGAAGTGATGTAGCATAACCACAGCTTACCTCGTGGTTTACTATAGTAAGGTTTTTGAACGCGCTCCTGGTGTTTTATGTCATCTATGGTTGATAATTTTCTGATTACGTGTGGATATTTTCTGTAGCGGTTTTTCGTTATCCCGGGTGTTTTTTGGCTATTGTTCATTCTTGATTTGGCTATTCAGTGAGATGGAGTAAGTAGTATATGGGCGATTCTCCGGAACTTTTAACCTGTTTGTCGCTTCAAAATTTTTATGAATTACAATTTTTGTAGGAAGATTAAAAATAAAAGAAGCTATCGATAATGTTAAGAAATTATTAATGAGCAATGAGGTATAAGTACGAAGTCATTTAAAACGATATTTTGCAATGAAATTTGAAAAAATGTTCCGTTACCTGTCACTTTTCGGCCTGTCTTTAGCGCTAATCTGAATGAAAAACTATTTATATTTGTGATAGGAAGCGTTGACACAAATAGTGAAAAGTGAAAAATTGTAGTTTAACTCTTAAGGAAAAATGCAGTTGTGTTCGGTGCAGTGTCAAATCGCTATATTTTCCAAAAAACAACTCTGAAGTTTGTCCCTAGGTTTTGACGTCAAAGTTGTAACCCGCATGGTAAGTCGAAGTACTCCGAATTGTCTCATTTTATCATAAATTTTTTTAAACGCACTTATTGTTCAGACACTAACGAACATGTGCATACATTTTGTGACAACAATAAGTTGAAATTGGTTGATTTTTGGGCAAAACTGGCTAACGTGAACGTAGGTTACATTTAAATGTCAAAGTTGTAACCGCAATTAATTTGCTCATATTACATTAAATTCATCCCCGTAAAATTTCTTATGACCTATTGTAACTAGTTAAATCATATGTAACGTTTTTTTCGCTTAAGTTGTTTCATGAATCTTAAAAAAAAGTAATTTTAGCGAATGTCAAAATTGTAACCATGTCAAATTTGATGTCAAAATTGTAACCATGTCAATATAACCATGTCATAAAAAAATATGCGCATTGAATTTTTTAATGTTCTACATCAGAAAACATTTATTTATGAAATAAGAAACACAAAAAATATCATGGCACGGTTGTGCTATCAATTTGAAATTTCATTTTTCCAATTAGCTCAGGTTAAAGGTTCTGGAGAATTGCCCATATATATATATATATTTTGTTTGTTTCTAATATTTTTGGTTTTTCAGCTTTGAACGCATTTGCGAAATTTTGGAGGAGAGCACCCGGTCCTTGCGGGACCTATTGGTTAATGTGGGTTCTCTGAGGATGTTGCTGCTCGCCCCTGCCCCGCTGGTGGATAATCCTGTGGCGACAACGGTGGCCCGACGGGTCAGTTTTCCCGGGTCCTGCTGGCGCTGTGGGTCCCGTGAACATCGTGTTCAGCAGTGTCCGGTGGTGCGAGGTCCCCGACGACGTAGGCGCCAACGCCGGCGTCGTCCTTCCCCATCAGTTATTGTTGACGTCGAGTTGGAGCACCCCTGCCCTGAGCTTCAGGATAGCCGTTGCGAAGGGGGTAGGAGCAGCGTTGCCTCCTTCGCGACCGCGTTAGAATAGTGCACTTTAAATTTGGACTCTTTTGTACAATAAAGTTCTTTCGCGTAACCTTTTGTTTTTTTTTTTTTTTGTGTGTTGTTGGTTTTTCTTCTTTTTTTTTGTTGTTTTGTTCTAATTTGGTGGGTTGTGGTTCATTCGGGGATGATTAGATATCTCCGGATGAATTTTTTCTTCCTTTTCTGTTAATAATTTGTTCGGAGATGATAAGATATCTCCGGACGAATTTTCCTTTATTTTCAGTTGTTAGTTTGTTCGGAGATGATAAGATATCTCCGGACGAATTTTCCTTTATCTTCAGTTGTTAGTTTGTTCGGAGATGATAAGATATCTCCGGACGAATTTTCCTGGTTTCATTTTTTGATTTGGAAAAAATTTTTTTTTGATTTTCAGTTTTTTACTTCGTCCGGTGATATTAAGATATCTCCGGATGGATTTTTCTTTACCTTCTATTTCGTCTTACTTGCTCGTTCTGTATGCGATAGACGGGGGGTAGGTATGATAAAGGGCCTATTTAAAGGGGAATTAAGTACTTACTTCATTTAATTACTGCTTCTATTTGCGTTATGTCCTACTTTTTTGCCATGTTTTGCTATATTACCTTACTTACTGGCTATGGTTATTGTTTCTATTTTTATTTATCTTATGTGCTATTTCTATATTGTATTATTATTCTATGTTATATTATATTATTATTATTTTGATATATTGTTTTTATTGTTATGTTTCAGACTACTTGGAGGGAGGCGCTCCTGGGTAGAGTCTGTGATCGGGTTAATGGTTTAGGTACCGCTCCGGATTGGTTATCTTCCTTGTTGTTGGGTATTTCCGTGTCCTCCTGTAGGTTGTTATTTGGGTTGCCCTGCGCTCTTGAGTTTTGAGGGTCGATTCTTTTCCTTAGCCATGGGCTAATCTTGTAGATTAGGTACCCCGCAATTCCTAATAAGGTTATTCCACTTAGCGAGAAGGAGGTAGTCGACAGTAGGTGTATATGTTTTTATGTTACTCGGGTTAATTGTGCGTTTATTGATTCCAGAGATTTTGCGCCTTCTTGTAGTACTTTATTGGATTCATCCCCGCTCATTAATTTGATGTCATCGGTGCTGATGGGTCTATGTGCATTTGGTATTTCCAGGCTGATGTTTGTGGTGCCGATGCCTGAGAAGTACGGTCGTTGTTCCAGATTGTATGTTTCCCTTGCTTGGTTTGTGTACATCAATATTTTATCTTTTGCTCGGACCTGACAGGGTTCGTTTAATGTCAAGATCCCTTGTTTTGCGACTTTTAGTGTGTGTGTCATCCTGTTGCATGTAATGCGGAATGACACCGGTGTGCTCAAAGCGTATAACCATGTGTTGGGTCTTGCCAGGCTTATTAGTACATTAGTCGGTGGATCTTGAATCATTAGTGGGCATTGTACCTTTTCTTCTGCAGGGTCGTATAGTAGTTTAATGGCACATTCCTGTGTATCGGGGTAGTATATAAGTGGGGTCCTTAGCGATCCCACGTACGAATGGGCTTTAGGGTCCCCTGTGATTTTTTTGAATTCCTGGACGTCAGTTGTGGTAAAAAGCGCGAATTGTTGTGACTTGATCTCGGACGCTATATATGAGTAGTGTATGACTGGGATTACCGAGTGGCCGGTGTTGGCTAGCGTTGGGAAACACCTTATTTGGTAGTAGGACATCTTAGGCATGTTAAAAAGGGGTAGCGTTATTTTTACCATTAACTTGTCTCTAATCATATGGGTCTGTAACCTTGTCGTTTGTTGAAGTATCGGTAGGCATTTTTCGCACTCCGGGTGAGTCTGTTGATACGTTTTGTCTAACGTTTCCGGGGATACTAGTAGGGGGTGTATCCTATTATTTCGGCTGGTTAGGATTATTTCCAATAGGGTTCTTTGCCTGGATTCGATTTCCACTAATTGAAACAGGAGGTTGGTTACTAGTCCCTGTCGTAGTTGGTCTTTTTCCCTGCCATCTACTGCGTTATTTAGGGCTCGGATCTGCTCGGTGATCCTATGTTGTCGGTCGAGGAGGGTCGCCAGTGGCGCCTGGATCTTCCGGAGTGTATTGTTGACCACTGTTATTTGCAATTTTTCTAGGTCCGCAAGGGCCTTTTGGTTTGATTCTAATTCTCCTATTCGACTGTATATTTCTCGTTCATTATTTTCGTCCATAGTGCCGATCAAGTAGTGTAGGGCGTGGCCAATGCCATCGAACATAGATCTCGTGGTTCTACTCTTGGGTAGTATTTCTTGTATGGTGTGTGTGCGTCTTTTTACGTGTTCCAGGATGGTGTGGATGTGGGCCTGTTGAGCTCCGCATAGTGGTAGTATGGTTTCGTTGCATAGTTGTTTGGCGGTTTTGGCCGCCTGCTCCACCAGGGTTGTTTGGGTTTCTAGTTCTTGGAGGTCGACCTCTGTGATAATGTTCCATACGTCGTGATATAGCCACAGATCTCCTAAATATTCGTACATTACCCCAGTCGCGTTGATTGGGGAGAACGTGTATGGGGGTACGTTTTGGTCGGCTAACGTTGCTTGTAGAAGCAATAGTGTTATCAGCGTCCTCATTTTGCGCTGTAACGAGAATGTAGTTAGGGGATTAGTTTGGTTGCGGTAAGGGTTATGTGGTCGTAGGGTTAAGTTTTGCTTAATCTGTCTAGTTAGTGCGTGTTGTTGTATGCAGAACCAGTCTTACGTTGACTAAGGTTGTGTTTCATGAAACGGTTTTAGGCGGTTGTTGTGAACCGTTACCTGTTTCTTATTTATTTTAATGGTGGAGTTTACTGGGTTGGGGACTGCGACCACTGTATAGGGTCCGACCCATATTTGGGATAATTTGTTCTTGCGCGCTTCGTTGTGTAGTAGGACCTTGTCTCCTACGTGTAGTGTTAGAGGTCGTGCCTTCCCATCATAATATATTTTGGAGCGGTTTTTACTAGCGAGTAGATTCTTACGAGCCAGTGCGTATGATTTTTGCAATTTATACCGAAGTTGATGGTAATAACTTTCGTGATTGTAAATAGGTTCTGGCTCTCGTTTTAAATTGGATGGGACGTCGGCTGTAAAGCCGTAGAGGCAATCCATGGGGGTTAGTTTTGTCCCCTCGTGTACACTGTTGTTGTACACGAATGCTGCTGTCCGAAGAAATTTGTCCCAGCTTTGGGGGCTCTCGTCTACGAGGGTGCGCAAGTATTCTATTAAAGGTCTGTGAGCGCGTTCTAGGGCTCCATTGGACTGAGGGTGGTATGCTGAGGTTTGGAGTTTCTTAACCTTTAAGAGCCTACACACACTTTTGAAAAGGTCACTCAGGAAGTTTGATCCCTGGTCGGTGACTATTTGTTTTGGTATGCGATAGCGCGTGACGATTTCGTCGAAGAAAATTTGTGCTACCGTGTGAGCTTCCCCATTGGGAATGGCATACCAATCGACGAATTTTGTTAGGTTATCCTGGAAGGTTAGGATGTACTTGTTTCCCGAATGTGTTTCTTCCAGGGGGCCTACTATGTCTAAATAGACTTTATCGAAGGGTTTTTCAGCAATGTCCGTGATAACCATGGGCATTCGGAATTGTCTAGAGGCCTTCATGGTTTGACATTTCTTGCACCTTCTTATATAGCGAGAGATATCGCGGAACATACGCCTCCACCAATATTTTTGGCGAATACGGTTATAGGTCTTCACGACTCCCTGGTGTCCACCGAAGGGGGAATCGTGATAATCTTTTAGGATTGTATTTATCTCCTCCTGACTGGTAATGACCTCAACTTTCTTCTTCCCTTTGAGGTTGTTGTCTTTGGGAGGGTCTTCTGGGGTTTCATCTTCGATCTCAGGCGGTTTGGGCCCTTCCTCTGAGTGGGGGGCTTCTAGAGACGTAGTTCTTTTGTCCTTTTCGTCGTCTTTCTGCTTTTGCGCCTGTGCCCTTGGGATGATGTTGCATTGCTTGGGCGTCTCTTCTTGTTTTGTTTGGAGGTGTTTTCCGGGTTGGTGGACTTGAGCTTCTACCGTGAAGGTTTTTGGCTCCTCTACGTAGTGTGGTATACGGCTGAGTGCATCAGCATTTGTATTATATTTTCCCGGTTTGTACTCGATAGTGTAGTCGTATTCCGACAGCTTGTGGTGGAATCTCACTAGTCGAGTAGTTGGGTCTTTGACGTTGAATACGCCTTTGAGGGGTTTATGGTCCGTGTAGACCGTAAACTTCCGACCCAATAGATAACACCTGAAGTTTTTCACAGCCCAGACTATTGCCAGCAACTCTTTCTCAATGGTGGAGTAGTTGCGTTCTGCCTTGTTTAGGGTGCGGCTTCCGTAGGCAATAGGCTGGTCTTTTCCTACTTCTCCCTGAGAGAGCACTGCTCCGAGTGCCTCACTGCTCGCATCCGTTGTTAAGTTAAACGGCTTGTCGAAATCTGGATAGATTAGCAGTGGAGGGGATACTAAGTTATTTTTTATTTGTTGGAATGCGTCTTCACACTTTGGTGTCCAAGAAAACTTTACGCCTTTGCGTAGAAGGTTCGTTAAGGGACGGACTGTTTTTGAAAAATCTGGGACGAATTTTCGGTAGTAATTGGCAAGGCCTAAGAACGATTGCACTTGCCTGATAGTCCGTGGGGCAGGGAACTTCTGGACGCATTCCGTTTTTCGTGGGTCTGGCAGAGCTCCTTTCTCTGAGCAAACGTGGCCCAAATAAACAACTTCTTTTCGGAGGAATTGGCACTTTTTTGGTTGTAATTTGAGGTTATTTTCCCTCAACCGGTCGAAGACTCTCCGAAGTTTAGTATTATGGTCCTCAAGGTTTTTACCGTAGATGACGATATCATCCAGGTAGACAAAACATTCGAGGCCTTGCAGGCCCGTGAGGACATAGTTCATGAGCCGTTGGAACGTAGCCGGGGCACCTTTTAGCCCGAACGGCATACGTTTGAACTCGTAGTGGCCGTAGTTTGTGCTGAAGGCTGTTTTAGCGCGATCTTGTGGTTCCACAAGTACTTGGTGGTAACCACTGGCCAAGTCGAGGGTAGTGAAATATCTTGAGTGACCGAGTTGGTCTAGAATATCCTCGATTCGTGGCAGGGGAAATGCGTCGCCTATGGTTTTTTCGTTGACTTTTCGGAAGTCGACAACTACTCGCCACTTCTTCTCTCCATTAGGGCCCGCTTTTTTGGGGACCACTAATAAGGGTGAGTTCCATGGGCTCTTGCTGGGTTGGACTATGTCGCTGTGCAACATTTCTTCTAGTTGTTCGTTAATTACCTGCCTCTGTGTCTCGGGCAGTCTGTACATTTTCTGATTAATGATTTGGTCATAGACCATTGGAATTTCGTGGGAGATAGCGTCTGTGTACGTGAGCTTATCTCCCTTTAAGTGGAATATGTCTGCGTATTCGTGACATAGTTCCTTTATGGACCTCCTCTCTTCGGTCGTTAGTGGATGATCAAGGTTGAGCTCCTCGTCAACTTTTTGAATGCGCTGTGCACGCTCTTGGTCGTCCGGGTCTTCATAGTCCGGGAATACATGTCTAATATGTAATAGGTTGGCGGCTTCCTGGTCACTGCTCTTGTGACCCCGTGTTGATTTGACCCCTAGTTTTTTCTGCCATTTGCGGCTTGTTTTGAGCGGTGGGGTGCCGGTTTTGGTAACCGGTCTTCCGCACTCGCCGTTGTCTTTTTTGACAAAGAGCCTTGGGCTAGAACTTGCAGGGTTGGAATTGAGTGGTATTGTAGAGTAGCCATTTGTGGGGACGAGCGTTAGAGTTAGGCTCGTTAGGGCTACTGGATAGTTGTTAGCATTGAGGAGGCCAACAAATACTCTTTGGTTTCCAGAAGGTAAGAGGGCATTCGCGAGGAATACTCCCTCGCAGGGCTCTTGAGCTTTACAGAGCATTTCTTCCTCTAAACTTAATGGTATTGGTACCACCATCTGAGACCGGCCTGGGATACAAATAGATTCCGTTAGGATTACCTTTTGTATTAGGCCTTCATTGGTCTCGAAACCGTTTAGGTTGTTATCTAACTTTGATCCATCTTGAGATTGGTAGCTTGTACTCCCTTCGGAGGGTACTTGGGAGACACCACCGGGGGTCGTCTCGGCTTCTACGAGCTGAGACTCCCTGGTTTGGGTTTGCTCCTGCTGCTCTCTAGGATTCGGTTTGGTAGTTTTGGTTTGTAAAGGAAATGTAATTTCTTCCGGATTAATTTCCGTGCGAGGAAATCGTAATGTTTTGTTGGGACCCTCAACGTTGCAGTGCTGGGAGAGGAAGTCGTTTCCTAGAAGGCCATCTTTGGGAATCTCTGGCATGTTCTGCACTATTTGGAAAGTGCAAGGAATTGGAGTTTTCAAATTGAAATTTCCTTGGCAACTTCCGAGAGTATTCCCTTTACCGTATGGCGTTTCTAGCGTGCACTTTTGAGAAGGGTTTATGGTGACATTTTGTCGAAGCTTATTCTTTTTTAGTATTGTAACCTCAGAGCCTGTATCCACCACTAGTTGTGTTTTGCCGTTGAGGCTTATGTCGAGCGGAAGAGTTACTAGTGGGTTTGTACCAGTTGAGGCCTGAGGTCCCCCATTTGGTTTTTTGTTAGTGTTTACTGTCGGGCCGGGGGTATTTGGTCCGACTCTGGGAAGTTTCCCGATTGTGAGATCTCCCATCGCTGTCTTTGTCGACAGTCTTCTGCCTGGTGGCCCCGCCTTCCGCAGAAATCGCATGTGTGGCGTATGTTGAATACTCGGCGATTGTTGTTGCTTACCTGGTTTTGATTATGTGGCGGTTGTGAACGGGGCAGTGATTGTTGTTGATTACTTTGCTGATAAGTATTATTATATTGTGATGGTCTACCGCCATTATTGTTATTAGGGCGCTGTTCAGGGAAACGACCGTTATTAGGGAAGTTCGGTCGTGTGCGCTCTGGTGGGCGGCGACAATCCCGTGCATCGTGATTTGTCGTTCTACAAATAGTGCAATAGGGAGTATTTTTTCTTTTGATGCAATCGGTGTATGTGTGGCCCCTGTTTCGACAATAGCTACAGGTGACATTTGCCAACGGATTGCCTTGAGATTTTTGAGGCGCTGGCGTTAATTGCGCCACCTGAGGTACTGTGGTAGTTGTGGTAGGGACTGGTATATTTGGTACACTCGGTTGTTGCGTATTGGGCAGGGGGAGATTGTAGTTCGTTAGTGTTGCTTGGGGTGGAATGTTATGTTCTGGTGATGTGATACTGGGCGGAGTGATGGCGGCGGCGGCGTTATGTTGAGCGGAGTAGAGTGAATGTGTCGTTTGTAGAGGAGTGGGGCCGTTTAGGCCTGACTGTGATGGATACGTATAGGGACCATTATTGTAAGCCAGCGTATAGGGATTATTGTACAGGTTGGGGGTGTTTATATTTGGCCCACCTTGACTGTACATTGGCAGGGCTGATGGACTTTGGTACTGGGCATGGATGTTCAGTGTTGTTTGCTGAAGTCTCTCCATGTCCAGGGCCTTTTGGATTAAATTATCCAGGCCGTCATCGCCTGCTGCCAGCAAGTACTGACATAAGTGTTGGTTGTTAATCCCTCCTTTTAATGCGCTTTTCGCAAAATCTTCTAACTGTACTTTGACTTGGGCTGCTGCTTCGCCGTATTTAGTTGTGGCGGCTTCTATGCATAAAGACAGTTGTTGTTTTATGCGCGTGGTATACGCTGTGAGGGGTTCCATAGGGTACTGTCGGAGTGTTATTAGTTTATTAACTAACTCCTGATAAGTTTCCCTAGGCAAATAAGTGCGGTTGAGGAGCTTTTCGGCTTCCTCGAAGTTTGCTGGCTGACTTGAGGCTATTAGTTGGCATGCGTCGCCTCGAAGTCTGGTAGGGAGAATCTGAATAAATGCCTCTTTTTCCGTTTCTGAAAGGCATTGTAGAACTCTACGACAACAGCCTATGAACATTTGCAGCTCGGTCGTCAGGGTCGGACTTTGTCCGCCAGAAAATAGTGGGACCAGCTGTGCTGTTATTTTGGCGACTTTCAGGTACTCGTCTGCCATTGCTGTGTCTAGTAGGAATTCCTTTTTCTCCCTTACTGTATGGTCTTTTTGATTTTCGTATAGGGTAGGGTCCTTCTCGGAGTCTGTGAGGGACACACTTAGCCAATTCAGAAGATCCTCTGTAAGGCTATCGGTAGGCGGCTGGGTGTCGTCGGCTTCACAATTTTTTTCACTTAATTCTAAATATTCTAAATTTTCTATACTATGGCTTTCGCCTTGAAGAGGGCGCTCGAGGGACTGAAATTTAATTAAATCCTCTCTAAATTTGAGGGTGCTCTGTTTTAGGTTTTCTATTTGTGTCAGGCGGCTTTCACGAGTTCTTTTTGTTTCTCGTTCTACTGCCTGACACGCGGTGATATTTATGTCACCTGTCTCGAGCGCTCTCTTCAAAATTTGGTCTAAACTTAACTTAAAACCTACTTGTTGTTTCGCTGGGTTTCCTAGGATGGTGCCGCTTCTCAGCTTCCTTGGTGATTCTGCTGCAGTTGTGGGTGTTGAAGTGCTGCCTGCCTGTTGGGGTTGAGGGCTGATTTCGTTGGACCCTGGGGTTGTTGGAGGGCCTGTTGTTAGTTGATTATCCCTCGGTGGGGGAGTTTCTAGGTGATGGTTGTCCCCTGGTTGGCCCTCTGACATAGGGCGTATCCTGGGCACGGATGAAGCCCGCGAAAGTCCCTCGCTGATAAAAACTTAGGGGGGGTAAATGCGTGCTCGCCTGGAGCAGAGGCACCTACAGATGATTACCCCCGAGCGTTGATTCGTGGAGGATCTGGGATATTTTACGCGCCGTAGCTGCAGACGCTAACACTGCCCCCAAGTCAGGCTCAGCCTTGGCTTGATGGCCAAAGGAGCCTAGACCAGCAGTATTAACACCTTTGTTAGTTAGCGCACCCAGATCCTACCGGCTGCGCCAATTTTGTTATATATTTATTTTCAATCTTTACCTTGGTTATGGAAGAGTCCACTAAATACACAAATTTCCTTAGTTGTTCAATAACACAAATTTCTTTTTATTATTATTATTTATTAATGCTTTAGTATTGAACAGTCCACTAAATATACAAATTTCCTTAACTATTCAATCACACAAATTTCCTTTTACTATTATCATTTATCAATGCTTTAGCATTATTTTATTAATGCTTTAATATTGAACAGTTCACAAAATATACAAATTTCCTTAGCTATTCAATCACACAAATTTCCTTTTACTATTATCATTTGTCAATGCTTTAGCATTATTTTATTAGTGCTTTAATATTGAACAGTTCACTAAATATACAAATTTCCTTATTAGTCGATAACACAAATTTCTTTTTATTATTATTATTTATTAATGCTTTAGTATTGAACAGTCCACTAAATATACAAATTTCCTTAACTATTCAATCACACAAATTTCCTTTTACTATTATCATTTATCAATGCTTTAGCATTATTTTATTAATGCTTTAATATTGAACAGTTCACTAAATATACAAATTTCCTTAACTATTCAATCACACAAATTTCCTTTTACTATTATCATTTATCAATGCTTTAGCATTATTTTATTAGTGCTTTAATATTGAACAGTTCACTAAATATACAAATTTCCTTATTAGTCGATAACACAAATTTCAAATTTCTTTTTATTATATTATATTTTATTATATTTTTCAGTAACACAAATTTCAGATTTCTTTTTATTATTATTATATTTTATTATATTATTCAATAACACAAATTTCATATTTCTTTTTATTATATTATATTCTATTATATTATTCAGTAACACAAATTTCAACTTTCTTTTTATTATAGATGCAATAATAATATAACACCACCCGATTATTCGCCCGCCGCGGTTACTGGTTAACAAACACACTTCTAAAAGATGGTCGACTCGCTCGCCGCGCTTCGGTGAAGAACAACAACTAGACTCCGAAAAAAAAACCACCGCCGCTGGTGAAGATCAAAATAAGACTCATCGATCGATCACTCGATCGATCCTCAGTTTCCCGAAACTTTTCTTTCCAAAAACCCTTCGTTTGCACTTTTCCTCCGGGCATTCAACCTAGGTGCAAAAATCACCTGCTGGTGCTTGACCCAGGGCTGAGGTCGCCGGCCGGAAAAACGCACCCGTCGGCTTTTCTTCAAGTGGCCTGAAAGCTGGCGTAATTTGCTTACGAGCTTTTTCTTTCATTTATTAATTTCGCAAGACAAATTGCGCTAAATATTCTTGCCAATTTCCTTTGGCGTTTCAGGTTACACTTGGGACTTGTGCACGGGTCGTTTACCGGCCCCGTGCACTTTTTGTGTACGTAACAGCATGCTGATAGGAGCTTAGTGGTTGGCTTTGAAGATAAGTTTCCCTTATCGCCCGGTCGACAATTTTCTCCATTGTCTTCAAGGCAAAAGACGAGAGACTTATCGGCCTGAAAGATTTAGTCAGGGTGTAATCCGAACGCCCTGGCTTAGGTATAAATGTTATGTTGACGTTCCTCCAGACGGATGGGATGTAGCCGTGTGCGAAGGAAGCCCTAAATAATTTGCATAATAAGGGAGTGACTAGGTCGCAGCCCTCCTGTAGCAGAATGGGATAGATTCCGTCTGCTCCAGGCGACTTGTATGGTTTGAACGATCTAATCGCCTCCCTGATAGCTTCATGGTTGAACAAGGTATTTGCTTCTGTCCAGGCGGCTTTGGGCACTTTAGAAAGTTGGCCTATACGCTGCCCAGCAGAAGTTATGTTCTCTTTTGAATAAATGGTTGTGCCTGGGAAATGTGCCTGGAGCAATGTTATCAAGGTTTCTTCCCTAGACTGTGTGAAAGAGCCATCGGTTCTCCTGATGGATCCAAGATCTACCGACAAGCCCTTTGATAAAGCTTTATAGATTTTTGCTGAGTCTCGAATGTCTTCGACACTCTTGATAAAATTCCTCCAGCTGTTTCTTTTTGCTCGTCTGATTGCCCTGTTATAGCTGGTTAGCGAGCTTTTATAACTCTCCCAGTTGCCGCTCTTCTTAGCTGCGTTGAACAGTTTCCTCGTAGCGGATCTTAACTTGGAGAGCTCGTTATTCCACCATGGAGTTTTCCTATTATGCGTCCTCGTCAGAACAGGGCAGTTATTGCTGTAAGCAGCAGTAACCGCCTCCGTAAAGAAGTCCGCGGATAGTTCTACATCCATCGTAGATTTGATTGAGTGCATGGAACCCTTGAATATGCTACTGAGTTCGGCCCGAAAGTCTGTCCAGTTCGTATATCTAGGATTCCTGTATGTACTCACATTTTCCAAAGACTCACCCACCATAAAGTAAATGTGTCTGTGGTCTGAGCACGATGGCTCATCTGAGACCCGCCAGTCACTCACGTAAGTGGCAACTTGTTGAGTAGCTAGCGTGATGTCTATAACCTCACGTCTCCTACCGTTGTCGAAGGTAGGATCCGTGCCGCGATTTAATATGTCCAGGTTAGTAGTTAAGAGGTAATCAAAAAGGTATTCGCCCCTTTTGTTCACTCCACTGCTACCCCAGGCATCATGATGGGCGTTCGCATCACATCCTATGATGATCTGCAGACCGCTCCTGTTAGAGTGACCCACGATATCCTTAAGTTCTTTGGACGGTGGTGGGTCTCTGGAGTCATAGGGGAGGTATGCCGAACATAAGGTAATCTTGCTCTTGCTGCCCCCCCTGTTAATCTGTATCATCACCACTGCCAGGTCTCTCGACGATTTATCTGTGAGAGGAAAGCAGTTGGTGTTTTTATTGTAAACTACACAGGTCCGAGGGTCCCCGTCCACATCACTGCATGCAATGCTGTAGCCGGTTGCCCGCAAGCCCTGTATAGCACCGTTATTTACCCATGGCTCCTGTACAAGAGCCACGTCGATAGCTTGGGTGGCCAGCACCCTGCAAAGGACTGCCGAGGCAGCCCTACTGTGTTGCAGGTTGCACTGTACCACCCGCATCCTGAGGCTGTTCCCGCTGCTGTGAGCCAGCAGGAGTCTCCTTTTTTGAGCCAATCTCCTTGACTCTAATTCGTCCGAAGCCGTAGAATAGGGACATGCCCTGCTCTTTCAGCTGCGTGAGCGCCCTCTCGTCAATGCTAAGGGCAAGAGTTTGACCGTTCTGGTCCACCTTCCTGCCCATCACTTGCCAAGAGTTCACCTCAATTGGCTGGTTCTGTAATTCCAGCCTGCAGAGCACCTGCTCCGGTTCCCTAACATCGTTAGGAACCCAAAACGTGATTCGCTTATATTTGGGAAGGTCCTTTTCCTCAATTACTCTGAGGTTGGCCCCTTCCCACAACTGAAGCCTGGTGACAGCATTTGTCAACCATTGGCTGGTGGGTTCGTTGGCACAGGTGATCTTGATAAGACCCCCTGCCGCCCTTGCACCCAAAAACTGAGGTGGACAATCGCCTTTACGACTTTTGTCTACCTCACACTGGATGGCATCGCAGATTGCTCCTCTGGCAATTTGCCCTCGGGATAGTTGTCCAGGACCACTGCCATGGTGATCCCAGCTAGCTTATCCCGATATGAGGGTCCTAGAGACTCCCCCTTTTTTTTCTTCTTCTGGGGTCCCTGCCCAGCCGGAGAATCCTCAGACCGCTGCCGTTTTGGCAGTGCGTCAGTTGGATCCAGCATAGGACATAGCCCCCTAGAAGTTGTAGGAGTTTGTGCTACCAATTTCTCGGGTCCAGAAACTTCTGGCAGTCCAGCGGTCGTCCAGGTCTGCTCCTTGGAGCCCCCCGTCCTGACCGCTGTCCTGCCTTGGGTTTGTAGGGAAGGAAGTTCCGCATGTGGGACTCGGGTGTGCTCCGTGGAGCTCCCCAATTCCTCTGCAGCCTTCCTTGCCTTGGCCCTCTTCCTCTTGGCAGCACCGGATTTTTTCTTGCTAGGTTGCACGGTCATACCAACAACCTTGGCCGTTATTTCTTCAACAACATTGTCACCAGCTGCCTGGGCCAGTGTTGTTGATTGGGAAGCCGAAGCTTCTGTGCTAGACGAGGTACCTCCAAGGAGTTCCCTCTCCAGCTCTGAGCTGATACTTATTGCATCAGACTCACAACCTCTTTCTTCGTCTGGTTTTTTTGAGATTTTTTGGTCCATAAAGAGTCCCACGAGTATGGCAGGAAAGGGAAGGTCCATCCTAACAGAGCCTCCTTATTAGGATAAGGCTATATACAACTGGGTGCGCCCGGTACCCAGAGGAGATCGTTAGAGACAGTGCACCACTACCCACTGCCACGCAGCCCTCGACACGATGACATTTACATCTTGGCTTGGTAGGCTTTCAAGGGTCTGCTCCCTACTACCGTCGTTAGTAGGTTATCCAGGGGGCACCACGAGGAGGTGACGGTTCGGTTTTGCCCCCCACCTCTTTGGGTTTAGTCGCATCTATTTCTATTCTCGTATTTAATTTGGCATAAACTGTTCGTGAGTATATCCGCGAGTTTGTCTTCGGGATTAATCTTGTTGTTGTCAATACTATATTTTCTTAAAGCCTTCGTTATCTAGTGGTACTGTACTTCCATGTGGTTATAGTTTTAGTATAGTTTTCATAGGGGCGGTTTTTAATGTCCTAAGTAATTAGGTTGCGTGGAATTTTTGTTAATACCGTAGGTAATCATGGTTGACTCTTGCGGACACACCGTTTATGGCTTACCCATCGTGCATAAGGTGCTTCGAAGGCCCCATTGGTTGTCCTCTTTGTCTCCCCTCGCTAAGGAGTTTGTTCCTAAACGGGCAACCGGCAACCCTGCCCTTCCGCCAGTCAAGCTAGTCTAGCACCATAAAAATCATGGTCTTGTGAGAACACACGACGTCTAATATCGGGAGTAGGGGGCTATCATTCTTCATCGAATAACGCTCATACCGCTCTGAAGACAGAACATGAATTAACTGCTCACACGCTAGGGGGATGTGAACCCTCAGCAGACGAGAATAATGCTGTGAACTACGCTTGGAATATCGTTAATTGTCTGAAAGGAAAGCCTGAATTTTTCGATACAATGGCGTCGAGAGCAGGTACTATAATTGCAGAGGTGAAGGATAATCACTTCGTGATAAGCAATGTGATAGAGATTATTTTCAACCAATCCATGGACGAACAGACTTTCGGAAGTATAGGAGCTAAGCTGTATATACTGGTTGACTCGATGAACCCGGTGGAAAATAGTGTTTTTAGGAGTTTGCTTAGGCTAACGCTAGCATATCATCAGGAAGAAATTACGCGACGCAGCAGAATGGACAGTAGTAGGGTGAGAGGTATCACTCTATTTTTTGCTGAATTATACGGACAATTTAAGAAGGGCGGATTGCATATGAAGGACCTGGGCAGGAATATTAGGTTTCTAATGACCCAGTTACTCCAGGAGCCAACTCCAGAAAATATCGAATGCATATGTCGCGTTTGCACGCTAGTAGGTCTTGCACTAAAAGAGGATTGTCCGGCCAAAATCACCATGCTAATACGTGGCTTATGTAAGTCAGCACCGTCAGAAACTTCATCGAAGGTAACTCTCGAAGCGGTGTTAAAACTAATTTCTTAATTGCGATTTGTTTATTTGCTTAACCCGGCATTAGTTAGGGTGACTAGGTTATTTAGTTCTAATGCGTATCATATAAATTACACCTTTCTAAGTTATATTTACTCCCAAGAGATTCTATGTACTTTTCCTGACTTCACGTTAATTTATGTTCCTTTTTATTATGGTTTATGTCTATACCTAAGTAAGTTTTAACTTATCCTCCATATTGAATGGATTTGATTGTGTTTGCTTTACAACTCGTATTACCTGTTGGCTCTTACTGCAGAATGAAATGACATGTCCATCACAACAATACGGATGTGACCGTAAGCCTAAGTTTTCAGCAAGCTTTTTACCCACTCTTTATATAGCCCACAACGTAGTTCAGGTATGACTAACTCAGTCAGTAGAGCATGAGACTCTTAATTCTCAGGGCATGAGTCGAAACCCACGTTGATCTGTTACGGAGCTCACTACAGCTAAACCTTCCGTTATTTTCGGCTCCTCACTGCCTCGCGAGGCGGTCTTGTGGACCCGAGGGTATGTAACGGTCGGATTTTATGCACTGAATAAATGATTAACTACTTGACTCAAAAGCACTGTCGGGAATGAAAACTAGATTGAGAGGGTAGGCGGTTTTTTTTTGAAAAGAAAAAGAAAAGAAAGAAAAGAGGTCGGAATAAATTTTTTTAAGGAAAAAGGTCGGAAAAAAAATTTTTTTTTTAAAAGGCGAAAAAGTTTTTGTTGAGGAAAGGATTTTTTTTCTTTTCTTGGATGTAAAAGGAAAAAAAGTTTTAATAAGTTTTTTTGAAGAAGGGAAGTCTTGTAGTAGCTGTAAACTGCGGCTCCTTAGAAGAAGGGATTAGTTTGTCTGTACTTGGAATATATGTACTTGGATGAATCCAGGAGAAGTAAGAGTTTGGTGGAGATCAAGAGGAGTAGGAGTGCAGTAGGGACATCATGTCAAAATAAACCAAAAATAGAAAAAAAAAAACAGGTACTCGAAATTTACAATTTTATATTAGAGACTGGATTCCATTAGCAGAAGCGATCAAGTCTTAGGCACGATTCAAGTAATAATCTCTACAACGTGGGCCTCATTGGCATCACTCAAGCAAACAACGAAAAAAAACCGTTCTGTGCCTCCGAGGATCAGAAGCGATTCTTGTGTCTTAGAATTTTAATGTTTTCTGCAAATATAACGGCGGGGTCGTTGTTGGGAAAGCTGCAGTTCATCGCATACCAAGCTACCACGACAGGAGTATTTAAATCGATTTTTTAACGAGTGTAACTCATTATCAACATTGTTAAGTGTGGTTATAGTTTGTGTTGGAGCTACTCCTATGTTAATAGTTGATACTGGACGTGATTTAGACAAACTATTAGACCATTTATATTTCCTTATGCTGGTGGCATTGATGGGTACCGTGCAAACAATTGTTGTAATTTTTTGTTTGCATCTTGGTTTTTGCCTAAATAAGATAATACGAAAATAGAAAGACACAAAGAAACTATTATACATTACTTACCTAAAGATTACTAGTGTTGTGGTTACATTTTTGTTACAAAACAATTAGTTTTTATACTTGCGTTAAGTTTTCCGTTCAAAAACAGAACACAGGAGAAGACACAATAGTATACTGGTGCCTGTTGTACTTTATTCTGATATCTGAATTTCTAATTTAATTGCTGTTAATATTAATTCTTAATATTAGTTATATTTATCTGTAAATTTGGTTGTTCATTGGTGCAAATGTTTTTTTCTTCTTGTTTCCGGACAATTAGTTCTCTCTGAAATTGAACCTGGTTTTGTGATTGAGTTTGTAAAAGGACGAGGCGTTTTTTTTTTTTTATGTGAAAGACTAGAGTCTCAGGGAAGACCCTTTATACTGTCGACAATCTATTTTCTTCATATAGAGTGCAATGTCGAACAGCAGCTGTAGTCGGAGGAAGGAACTGCCACAACCTACCCGCGATATTTTTCAGTCCACCTACTTCCAACCATTACTATTGCGACTTTGGCATCAGGGCATCGAGAAACAGCGCGTTTTTCAAAAAAAAATGTTTTTGAACGAAGTTGTATAGATTTGTGTAATTGTAGAGTAAATTTTGTTTTATTGGCGTATGATGAAATTGTTGCATCTGACATCCAGTGAATATTGTTAGTAATTCTTCTTGTGTTATTTCGGTGTCCTTTTTTTTAAAAATAAACAAAGAAACTAAATATTTATAATGATGAACATAAATTGCTAGATTTTTTTTTGGGAATGGTTGGGGCGGAATGTATTTCTTTCAGGGTTCTTAAGTAGTGCTTTTCCTTGTCAGCTGGTGGTTATCCATACTATGGGCTGGCAAGGAAATGAACTACAGTGACACAGATCAAGCAAGGCCAGGAGAAGGACGGAAGCTAAAGATGCAGGTGCGTAGTCACAGGTAAGTGTTGAACCAGGATGTGTATTGGGCCGGCCACACACCCCACGCCCCACTCGGCGAGCTAGAGAACTCCGTGTGGCCGGCATATCCCCCTAACATTATGATCGGCGGTTGGGGAGGCTAGGAGTTCCGATTTGTTTTATGTTTGGGATTGCGCTCTTAGTCAGGCTTTTCCGGGCTTCTGGCTGATGGGGCAAGACCACGCATAAATGGCGCATAATATATAGTCGCGCCATTATGCTCTTACATATTTTCACCAATCTTCTTTCTTTCAATCCGTTGATGCCATATGGGAACAAATAGTACCAAGCAAATTCTTCCGCTCTTAACTCGTGGTTTTCGTTGACAATATTATTCTTTGTTTTCCGTACTATTTTGTTCAAATGTGATGAAACATCGATCTCTTCTTCAACATCTGGTTGAATGCAATCCGCCCAAGACCCATTAGCGATGTTTGTACCGATAAATGATTGCTGGTTTGACAATCTTCATATGCCTGCAATATCGATTTTTTTTAAACATACTGTACATTTTGTATTTAACAATATGATATAATTGAAGATGTTCTTCATTTTGCAAACTTCTATTGTTATTATTAAAATCTGTATCTTCTGCATTGTTGTCAGAAATGAGGCGCACTTCGATGTAATTGATTACGTAATCATCGTTTTTTGATCCAGTACTTCTCTTGCATATCCGATGAAATTCAGTGATATCATCACATTTTATAGCACAAGCTTTTCCATTACTCGCTGTTGATCCTTTTGCCCCACAGGAATGAGAATAGACCAAATAATAATATCCTCCAGATTTTATGAGAGCATATGATTTGCTATGTGCAATCAAAATTCCTGCTTCATGATTTTCAATCAGTTTTCTTATGCCATCGATTCAATTTGTATCCTATTGTGCCTTCGTTATAGATCGTTTAAAGAGCCAAAAATGTCAGTGTCGACATCGTACTCAATTGCAAAATGTTTGCAGAACATATAAAGATCATTCTTTACGACATCCAAATCCCGAATATTTAGGTATCCATTTTCAATTACTTCTTCTCCATGTTTATTGTTGATCAACGAAGTCCTGATGAGATAGTATAATCTGTCTGCTCCGATCATATTTTCATTCATTATTTTCGTGTTCCACTGACCAACGCCTCTTATCGAAGATCGCAGAACAAAAGACAGAGCCATTGCACAGCACTGAACACCAACATATTCAGGATTGAATATTCTCTGAAAAGTCATGCTCAATGTTTATATAATAAAAAAAAAACGGTTAACTTCCGTTTAATCATTGATTATCTATAAGTAGATGCGTAATCATGGGACCTGCTATGATGGCGGTTGTTCGTGTTTGGCGGCGCTGTCGTCTGTGTTCTTTTTGCGGTTTGGTCTTTCGGTAAAACTTGCAAGATTTGGAAGTTTTGGTTTGGAGTTTCGATAATATATAATAAAAAAGCTGAGGGCTTTCGATGTTGTAAATAAACTGTACATAAGAAGGTATTTTCTTGGAACATTAAAATGTTGGCTGGGGCGCGGTGCCGTATACAAATTTGAGATATTGAATCTCATGATTTTTCAGTTTTCGGACTTTTTGATTTTATGAGACTTATTTGCATGTTAGCGAAAAGCCCATTTGCAACGCAAAGGAATGGGAGGGGGAGGGATGTCGAAACACCGTTTTGAAACTATTTCTCTTCATGTTTTTTGGTGGCTGATTATGAAAATCAGTAGGAAATTTTAGGACTGCAATAAAATATGATATGTTTGTCACCCTTATAAATATAAAATACACCCCTTTTTAAGGATAAGGATAATTATAATAATCAAATTAAATGCACTCTTTTTTTGTATTTATTTGAAGGTGGTTGATTTTTATTTAATCTAGGCAAATTTTATCAAGCATTAAGGGGATAAAACTAAAGGGAAGTAATATTTTAAAAATAAACTTTATACAGCAGCTTTTTTCTACGTTTTGGGTAATTGTTGCTGCTACCGGATTGCAGGTTGGTTGCTTGGTATTGTTAAGAAGAAATAAGTCATTTTCAACGACCCCTAGATACAGGTTGTATTTGAAAAATGATTCAAATATTTTTATGTGTTTAAATTTTATATTTGATGAAATAATATCAAAAATAAATTGGAACATTTATTATAACCTCTTTTTCAATGCGGTGAACCACCCTTGAATCAAATTAAAATAAAAAAAAAACTTGAAAAATGTTGTACGATTTTTGAACAAATTTCCCAAAATAATTCTTGTACAACTAGTCCATTATTTAGATTGTCATATCATGGTTCATTGTCTTGCAGCAAGATTAGTACAAGGGTGGAATAGGTTAACCATTATGATCGTTGGGAGATGGAATTGACGAGAAATTCTGCGTTTGAATTCTGGGATGTTGTATGAGCTCGGAAATACTAACCGATTATTCCAGAATCCAGTTTTTTTTTTTTTTTTTTTTTATGTGGCAGTGCTAAGCTCAGGAGTCACCCTTTGTACTACTAGTCCGTCATGTCATTTGTCACGTCATGGTGCAATGTCTAGCAGTAAGCTTAGTACGGGAGGGAGGGAGGGGGAATAGGGTAAGGATTATAAAGGTACGGGGGGGTATTGAAGAAGGTGGTGATGATGTTGTTCTTTTTAGAAACGAATTCCTATTTTGTAGAGTGCCCGAAAAGAGGGCTGCAGGTGGAAGGAGTGAGACGAGTTATCTAATTTGGTGCTGAGGGAATAAGATTGCCGTGCAGTCAGAAGAGGGTTTATTTCGATGGTACTGAGATAGTAGCGATAGAATGTTGTATGTTTAGCAAGTAATTTGTTGATCTACACAGGAAGCACCAAGATTTATTGATTGTCAGTTCGCCTTCGACGATAACTTCGGAAGTTTACGGGATAAAACTGATAAAAGTGTTTAAATATTCTCCGTTTTTACAACCCAGCGGAAATGTAATGGCTAGGTAAGCGAGGTGATAATGAGATGGACCCATGATCTTTGTGATGAAATAATAGCTTACTTTTACATAGGTATGTCCTATGGCGGTAAGTACTTACTGTAGGCATTACAAAGGAGGACTTATTTCAGAGGTGAAGTGTATTAAGTGAATACATAGATTACCATGTAAGGTACGCAGAATAAAATTCTGGCTACCCTTTTTTAGCATTAAAAACATTACTATCCAAAATTACCATTGCATTTCAGCTACATTTGGTGAGAATTTTACTAGCAAGATATCTTTTTGACTGCACTGCACGATCCACACCGAACGAATTTGGAGGACGGAATAAACTCAAGAAGAGAGGCTTCGACAAAACAAAAAATAATAAAATCACATCACATTTCCAACGAAAGTATTTCACAAGTCATTACCTAGTCGCTTACCTATCCATTACAATGTAAAGACCTCCATTTTACTAAATTTGCAGTAGAATTTTTCAATTACCATGTAAGCGGTTACACAAATCATTAATGAATTCTTTTGGGTTACCTGAGTAACCCCTCGCTAGTTTTCCCGCTGGGAAGTAAAGCCTTTTATTTGTTACATATAGGGTGTTAGTAATACTCTATTTACAAATTTTATAGCGCCAAACTATTAGGCTGGTCGTCCACTGGAAGCGTATTCGAGCGGCTTCGCGCTTCGGCCATACAAATGAGCCGCTTGTAGCCGCTCATATGTATGGCCGTAGCGCGAAGCCGCTCGAATACGCTTCCAGTGGACGACCAGCCTTAGGAGTCCTAGCATACGTGACAGACCCTGTACAAGCAGCTGCGGAAAAATTGTAAAGATGAGAGGATGAATATTAACAAAACCAGTTAATACTAAGTAAAGCCGGTTTATAGTACACTTCAGCCTGTCCCTGTTATGCTGTCTGTAAATTTTGGAAAGAAGGATTCAATTGTTTTACAGTTCCAGGATGATATATTTATGTGGATCTATCATTATAGCCAAGGTCATAAATTCAAAGCAATGCCTGAATGCGAAAGGATCTTTTTGATTAAAAGCCGCCCTGTACTCGACCTCTTAGGTGGTGTGGAAGAGAGTGCACAAGACTTATTATATTTATAAAGCACTTACAATTCCTGCTGCGTTATAAATTTTAAAATATTCTTTTGGAGTGAAGTGCGACAGTTTAGCACGGAATGGTTTTACATAAAGAAAGATTTTACTTTTCCCATATCATTAAACATCAAATCTTAATGATGAGGCAAAATACTTCATTGCCTGGGATACTATATGATAAAAACCTCTTCCATATGTAATTTAAAACTTTTTACTGAAATTTTCTCAGGCTCAACTTTTGGTCGAAAATAGAAAAATTTTTATATTCTGTACAAAGCAAAAATTAAAGTTTGCGGCACCGTATCAACCTGCAGACAAAAAAATATGATTTCATAAAAAAATAAAAAAAATAAAAATCTTCCACGACTAAATTTTTCCCTAAACCTGAAAAATCGTTTTTAAACAACACAACAACAAAAATTCCGAAAATGTTGTCTCAAAGAACGGCAGGCGCAATCGCAAGTATCCCAATTCATGCGATTGCTATATACATGAATTCAAAAGTTCAATGTACATAAGCAGCGAAACCGATAGACAGCTTTTATATATTTCGAAAGCTCTTGAGTCTCAGTTTTAACATGGATTTTTGAAATCAGTGTAAGTAAGGCCATCTATGTCCAAAGCCCGCAAACAAGGTTACGTATATACTTATAGATAGTCAATGGTTTAATTTTGAAATTTTTAAGCATCGAAGTAGGCGCTACATGAAAGTTCCCTTGTCGTTTTTTAATGAACTCGATAAAAAAACTATATGGTTCATTAAAAAAACACGGCTATAGATACGCGGCACTCATTGCCACTACTACATGCAGCGTAAGCCACGCCCACTCACACGGTTATGCGACACTTTGTCGCTTGGGCATCCCGGCTAACCGTTTTATTAGACGTTGTCACGTCAAAATTTACGTTTTTTATAAACATTATTCATCTTTACAATATTATAGCATTTACTGAAACCTGGCTTCATGAAGGTATTCTTAATGCGGAACTCTTTGATTCCTCTTACCAAGTGTTTCGGAGGGATCGTTACACTGACTCGGATGCTCGTGGAGGTGGCGTACTTCTTGCTTGCAGTAGCCATCTGTCTTGTAATCCTATTTCTCTTCCTAGTTTTTCTATCCACCTTGACATTGAGCTTGTCGCTCTTAAAATTACCTTATCAAAAATTAATCTCTTTCTGCTGTGCTGCTATATCCCACCAGATATGATAAGCACTCTTGACGATAGAGGTAAAAATCTCTATGATATTCTCATCTCTGGTGTTGATCATATCTCGAGTTTGATGGACACTGGTGATGAATTACTTCTCCTTGGAGACTTTAATTTACCCAATATTCAGTGGGTAACGGATGTAGATGACGATAACTACCTTCCTGAAGGCAACCTGAATTCTAAGGAATCCTGTTTTCTTAATTCCTTATTCTCACTTGGCTTGAATCAAATGAGCGGTGTATCTAACGTTTTGGGGAGGCAGTTAGATCTTGTATTCTTTACTGACGCAGTCAATAGGACTGTCGAACTCAGTCCAACAGTCATGACGTCTGTTGACAGTTACCATCCTCCGCTTCTGCTTAATTATTGCTTCAATTCAGAGAATAAGCCTTGTGCGGAGGAGGTAACCCATTCCTTTAACTTTAGAAAGGCTAACTTTGGGGAGCTGTCATCTAAGCTTGCCTCGATCGATTTTAACAGTTTGCTTTCCGCAAATGAGTTGGATGACGATGTGGCACTGTTTTATAACGTATTATACGAGGCCCTCGTTTCTTGCGTACCTTATGAGCCCCAAAAACTGCCCAGTTCTTCTCCACCTTGGTTTAATAATGAACTCAGGCATTTAAAAAATCAGAAGAATAGACTTTGGAAAACCTATTTAAAGAGAAAGGACTCTCCTAGTCGCAATTCATTTATCAATTGCTATAACAGATTTCGTTCACTCTCTTTTACTCTGTATCGTGAACACCTTAGCAGCATGAGTGATAAAGTGTTTACTGATCCTAGGAACTTCTTTAAATTTGTCAACTCTAAGAAAAAAGTTGATAACTACCCTAATACTATGCAGCACACGAACTGGTCTAGTTCTGAGTCACCTGCGATTTGCAACATGCTTGCATCATTCTTTCATCAATCTTTTTCACCTTCTGACTTTCAGCCTAATGACAATAATTTTCGTCACATTACCCCTAACCGAGAGCCTCATTTTTTACCTCTCTCAATTACCCTTGCTGATATCGTGAAACATATTGATGAACTCCCTTTCGACTTCACTTCGGGCCCTGACGGTATTCCACCTGCTGTCCTGAAGTCCTGTGTGGAGGTTCTCCAGTCTCCACTGAAAACCCTGTTTCAGAAATCCCTTGATAAAGGGTGCTTCCCTACGCTTTGGAAGAATTCGTTTATAATTCCTATTCACAAAAGTGGTAGCAAAAACGAAATATCGAATTATAGACCAATTGCGAAGTTGTCTGTTATACCGAAGCTTTTCGAATCAATTATCTATTCTGCGATCGCTCCGATCTGCAAGAGGCTTGTCTCAACGAATCAACATGGTTTTCTTGCAGGTCGTTCCACTACCACCAATCTTCTTGAGTTCACTTCTCATGCTGTCGAGGGCTTCGTTTCTGGTTGTCAAACTGATTGCGTTTACACTGACTTTAGCAAGGCATTTGACAAGCTCTCCCATTCTATTATAATTCTCAAATTAAGAAGGCTTGGCTTTCCGCAAGCACTTCTGGTGTGGTTCCAGTCTTACTTAGCTGACCGGACCTACCAAGTTCTTTTTCGAGGATCCAAATCAGTACCCATTGAAGCTTCATCCGGTGTCCCTCAAGGAAGTCATCTTGGCCCTCTTCTCTTCATTTTATCAATTGATGACATTGTTTCCTTGCTAAGACACTGTAGAATATTGATTTACGCTGATGACATCAAGTTATACCGTCACATTAAGAGTACTGAGGATTGCAAACTTTTGCAAGCTGATCTTGACACCTTTTACTCTTGGTGTACTTATAACAACCTGGTTCTTAATATTAGTAAATGTGAAGTCATGACTTTTAGTAGGAGACGTGATCCTATAATTTTTAACTACACCTTTCTTAATGAAGGAGTCCCTCGTGTAAACTTTGTTAAAGATCTCGGGATTAGATTTGATAGTAAGCTGGATTTTTCCACTCACATCAACTATATCTCGTCTAGAGGTAGTTTAGTTCTGGGTTTTATAAAAAGGTGGTCCAAAGAATTTAACAACCCCTTGATTACTAAACACCTTTATATTTCTCTTGTCAGACCATTACTCGAATATGCGTCCCAGGTTTGGTCTCCTCACTACTCTGTGCATGTTAGAACTATCGAATCGGTCTAACGAAGGTTCGTTCGATTCGCACTGAATCATCTTCCTTGGGAAAACCCATTAGTTCTTCCATCTTATGAATCTCGGCTTAAGTTACTTAACATAAGCTCTCTTCATAGGCGCCGTGAGGTGGCCGATGTTGTTTTTGTTCATCAGCTCCTTAATGGAAAGGTTGACTCAGGTTTTCTAGATCACCGTGCATCGTTTAGAGTGAGTCGTTACAATCTAAGAGGACCACCTCTCTTACAAACCAACTCTTCTAATACGAATTACGGCAGATTCGAACCTGTCAATCGCATGTTCATTAACGTGAACAACAATATTGATGTGTTTAACGTGAGTATTGGTAAAGATGCCCTTAAAAGGAGTCTTTTTAATCTGACGTGATTGCTTACACTTTATGTTGTTTGGTGGGTTACATGTTGGATGCCCTTACTTTTTATTTTAATCTATGTTACTAATATTTTATGTTTGCATGTCTCAGCTGAGCCACGGCAGTGGTAAAAATTTCTCAGCCCTGCTGGGAAGTGTGCCTTCTGTGTTAGAAGGGAAACTCTATATATATATATATATATATATATATATATATATATATATATATATATATATATATATATATATATATATATATATATATATATATATATATATGTATATATATGTATGTATGTATGTGTATGTATATATAGATTTTCATGCTTTGCTGAAAAGTGCGCCTTCTGTGCTAGAAGGGTTAACTCTTGCTAAAAAAAAGAAAAAAAAAAAAAAAAAAAAAAAAAAATGTTTACTTCTTACCTTATTGCCTTGATGCCAAGAAGCATGAATGATAGCTGACTTGTTTCCTATCGTTTTCCATTCTGACTGAACCTCTATCCCCTCATTATTGATGGTTGCATCATTGTTTATAGTTGACAATCGGATTATATCTCGTTCATCCAGATGTACGTTTTCATCAATAATCACATCTTGATATAATTTATTGTTTTCTTTCAGCCATCTTAAAGCATCAATCAGTTTTTCTTTTGAAACGGAATAGTCTCTGGTTTTGTTAAGATTTTCCAATTCTTCGGTGACAACAATGATATCTGAATTTGATGTCGATCGAAGTAGGAATGTAGGCAATTTTTCAACTACTTCAAATATGTTGACTGCAAACAGTATTGCCTGACCCTTTAAACCAAACTGCCCATATGATCCTGAAAATTTAATAATTTTCAAAAAAGGATTAATTCTTGCGAGTAATCGCTGTTCTGCTTGCGATAAAATACTCGGCACTTGAGGAATTGGTCCAGGATCAAGGTTGTTCCAGTAGGACTTCGCCGGTGGATTTGTTTTTTTGCTCACAATGTGAGACTTACATCGATGACACACAGTGAAAACTCCTTTTCTGATCAACTCCGGAGGTAGATAATCGGGAGGATGTTTTTGCACAATCACATTAGTTACTTGTTTAGGGTAACACTTTTTCGTACAAACATCACAAACTTTTTCCGCGTATACACAGATTGGCCTTAAAAAAGTTGTCAAGCTACTTTCGTTCGCCGTTTTTCGTATTCTCATTCGACTCAATCTTTCTTCGCGATCTTTCGATCTTTGTCTTTTAAGATAACGTCTTTGTTTCTCTCTTGCCTTTTCAAGGCGAGATTCTCTTTGGCTGGATGTTTCCTTATCTCGTTTTTCTTTATATCGCTTCCTATTTTTCTCTAATCTTCTTTTTCTTTGTGTTGCAGTTTCAGCTTTTCCATCCTTAAACAAATAATTGAATAATTTTTTAATTAAAATGATTATACATATAGGATAGTCATACCTGTTTGTTGTTTTATCTCATTTAAATTGTTTTCATCCGTACATATTTTAAACAACACATACCCACATTGACAGTTACCAAACAGTTACAGCGATCAAACTTACTGATTTTTCTTTCAAAGTATTTTAACAAAATGGAATACGCGCAGCAAGTCATTCGCGAAATGGTCATTGTTAGGATCGTACACACACTTATTAGTTTATTGCAACTTAATACAAATTTATATCAATTAGCCAATTTATTTCTCAGCACTTTCAAAATTATTTCCATATTTATAGCTTTACAAGTGCGCAGCATTTGGTTGGAGTTAGAAAATCATTTTCAAGAAGAATTGCAAGCGGTTGAAGCATACCGATGCGTTGGTGGAAAATAGGGAATGCGAGGGTGGATTTCCTGGAAAAACAACCAAATTTTATTATAATAGATTATAAATATGTTAAAATTTAAAAAAAATGTCAAACAATTAATTAAACCTATGCGGGGGTGGAAAATAGGGAATGCGGGGGTGGTTTCCCTTAGGGAACACAACTAACTTACATATATTGTCAACGAAGATGAACATGTGTTCCAATTTTCATTAACTTCGATAAAGTCTATGTACAATAAAATCAACAAAAATTGTCAAAAACGCAATAAAAACGATGCGTGGGTAAAAAAGGGAATGCGGGGGAGGTTCAGATCAGGGAATACCACTAACTTGTATTGTCACCGGAGGTGAACATGTGTTCAAATTTTCATTAAGTTTAATAAAGTCTAAGTATAAAAATTTTGCGTTACAAGATTTTTGGTCACATACCATACAAGTTAAATAAAAGAATTTAATAAAAAAACTGATTAATGTTGTTGGTAGTATCGCAAAGCAATTGTTTGGAACGTTGGACGACAGTGATGCCAAATATTATGACCAACAGCTCGACACACTGAACGAAAACCAAAACCACATTCAGGAATTGATCAAAAAGGCAAACTACTATTCATGAGATAATTTTAGAACAAGTCAACCAAAGAGTCAGAAATATATTTAGCTTAGACGCAAAAATTTCTAAGAATATTTATAAAATAGAACAGCTAGAAAATATGACAAATGGTACTCTATTTATTCAAAATCAAAGCCTTATCTTAACCGATATTTTTAACTTCCCTGTATAGGAAGTTATTGTAATCGGTCCGAAAATCGCAATCGAAAATTTCGACGTATTTTCATCTTTCAAGGTCCCAGGAGCATTTTAAGCAAAAAATTGGGAGGAAGTATGTGTGTGTGTATGTGCGTACGGATGTGGTCATTTTTTCCTGCACGATATCGCGCGAACCAAAAAAGATATCGACTTCGTTGAGGTGTCGTTCGAAGCGTATTAACCGAAATATGATCTGAAAAGATTTTCATAACATTCGGTCGAGCCGTTTTTTTAAGAGGTGTAAGTGATTGATATTGACTTACTTGAGGTGCCGTTCGAAGCGTATTGGCGACAATATAATCTCAAAAGATTTTTATAATATTCGGTCGAGGGGTTTTTTAGTTTAAATGACATAAGTGATTTTTGTACCTTCACGATATCGCGCGAACTATAAAAGATATCGTCTTAGTTGACGTGCCGTTCGAAGAGTATTAACCAAAATATGATCTGAAAAGATGTTCATAAAATTCGGTCGAACCGTTGTTTTTTTTTTTTTGTTTAAACGACGTTTATGATTTTTGTACCTGCACGATACTGCGCGAACTAAAAACTATATCGGCTTTATTGAGGTGCCGAAAAAATAATATTAACGAAGAAATGCTCTGAAAAATATTTCATAATATTCGGTCGGCCTTTTTTGTTTAAATAGAAAAACTTCGGCTAATTGTCAGAAAGACCTTAAATTGACAAGTTTTGCTAATATCTAATAAACTCGATGGAATGAGACCCCTTCTAAACGAAGTGATCTATATTGGGTTCGGTAGCCTTCGAACAAAACATCACTTGTCAAAATCCGACAACCTTTCAAAATCGTGCAAAAATTTCGTCACCCTTTACAAACAGCGCGAATTTTTCAAACCTTGGATTAGCACTTTTTGACGGAAATTGTTTTCTACGCGTGATACAGTTTCAGGAAATTGCCGTTTATCCCGGGATTTCCAGTAGTTACCGCAAAATTTGTTCTTTTTGGTCAAGTCTGACAAGTACTTAACAGTTACAGTTTTGCTAATATCTCCGGAAAGCTTTGGAATTTCCAAATGAAGTCATTCGCATCTCAGTTTGACACGAAATATGGAGGACATGTTTGTTTGCTAACGTTCAGGAAAAACAAATTCTCTAGAAAAATCTTGTGGATTTACTACTACATATAATAGTTATTTGAACTAGCTTCTCTCGGGATTTCTTTGTCATCAGTTCTGATACTAGCCAGTTTTCCACTTGTGCTAAACGTATAATACTATTTTGTAAGAAGTCAGTTTATTCCATCTTCGTCCATCATACTGGGAAGTTAATCGTGTGGACCGAAGGGGTCAAACCCACATCCCAACTAGTTATTACTTTTGTAATGACAACTGATCAATATTCGCTTTCGCAGACACATATAATTAATATTCTAAATTCCGCCATTTATGGAAATCTTCACCCGTATGTGATTAACGGTAAAGACATGTTAGCAGAATCAGATAATATTCAAAAATTTTTGCCCGATGGATTATATTTACCTATTCAACCTCATTTGGAAAATATAGACAAATTATTTAAGATTATCGAAACTCATGTATACTACAGTAATAAAAGACTAAACTTTTTGTTAATTATCCCATTGGTTAGATCTTTGAAATTTAACGTATATAAAATAAGTTCTATCCCTAAATTGTTAGAAAACAGAACTTATGCCATGATATTAGCAGATAAACAGTATATTCTTATAGATGCAATTAAACAACATTACATTCTCTTTGACAAAGATGACATAGTTAATTGCATGCAGATACCTAAACAAAGCTCACTATATTTGCGAACAAAACAAACCTGTTCTCATCTCACACATAAATAGCCCGTGTGAAAGAAGTCTGATGGATGTCACCGATCGAATCCCTAGTTCCTGCAAAATCAGCTTAATGTTACCGTCAAAAGCTACGTATCTTCAGCTAGCTGCTTCCAATTCTTGGTTAACTATCTCCACAATGCCCGAACACATAATCGTTAAATGCAAAAGGAGAAACAAGTCAGCTCACCTTACAAGGCGTCCTTATCTTCAGCCTTCAGGAAGGATGCGAAGCCCATACGGAGGAAGTTATACTCAATTCCAGAACTACATTAAGCAGTGACAGATCGAAGCGCTATTTTTCGCCTTTAGATACCATATCTTTCGACGCCCTGGACGTAAAACAGATCAAATTTTTTCAAGAGGATACCTCCGCTGACATGCCTTCATTAATAATAGACCAATCAGAAGATTTAGAAAAAAATTAGCTTTAATATAAATAAAATAAAAGAAAAAATGCACCCTTTAAGATCTATTAAAAATCACACCTTTCATTTATATCCACTTTCATTAATTCTTATAATTATATTATGTTTAATAATTATTTTCATAGCATATAAGTATTTCCTTAACTTAAAATTTTGTAATTTTATAACAAGAACTCAGACATCCACAAGCCAACACTCGCAAAATATCGAGCCTTATGCTGAAATTGAAAGTCCAGAAAAGGAACAGAAAAAGAATAAAAAATTAGACAGGAATATTAAGCCTGCAAATGAAAATCAAACCAATCCCAGGTATGATTTTCATTCCTAAAGGGGGCGTGTTATAATGCCCGTAACTTAATACCTTCATCCGCCTTTCCAAGATTCCTTATTACAAATCCTCAATATCCAATTTCCTTAATAAAATTCTTAAACAATAAATTCGCTGAATGCGCAACTACTTTTAACACGCGCATATTAATTATGTATGAACTTCATTCATCCATAAAAAATAAATGCGCTGAATGTGCACAGTAACATGCGCTTATCATAATTATGCTTGGGTAAGCTCTTTTGCCGAACTCACTAAGAACTTGCGCGAATGGCTCTCGTCAGTTGAGTTTGTGGCTTGTAGACGTGCGGGTTCCGAAAGTTTCGTAATTTCGTTAATAAAATATTAAATAAACCATAAAACCTATATTTTCTTGTAAATCCCCCAACAATAGCAGTTAATTAATTTAAGACTTAACTGAATTATTTACAAACTTCCTAATTAAAGCGTTTATAAGCGCGACGTAAGGATTCTCCAACGATGCTAATCTCTCTACTGAGCATTAAGGATTCCTCCCAGAAATCCATGCTCTGAGCGAAATAGTGGCGCTAAAAGGACTGACCAGCAGGCAGGGTGAGCTCCCACGTAAATTAATTGTAAAATAATTGTCCACCGCAGGAATCCTAGAATGTGGCCACTTTGTTGCATGAAATCGGGGTGGGAGTAGTGTGAGGCTTAGGGATGCAAAGGGAATGCGCAGGAGGGAGGTTCGTTGAAGGAGTCGTTGCAAGTGCGGATAGATTATAAAGCTATGAAAGTTTCTTTTTTTAAGTGAAAACTTCTTTATGCACGTGCCCTTCTTTTTTGGCCTGGGGTAAAAACTAAAAACTCGCGTCACGCACACTTTTGTTATGCATCCTTTTCTAGGCACCTGCAGCCTTGTAGCTGGCTAGAGCATGGCAGATTTTGGGCGAGTCAAGTAACAGGATCCAGTGTATAATTTTATTGTGTGCGATGACAAATAGCTACGAGAAGTGCGAGGAATTGCGTATCAACAACCTAGTTCATTTTTTGAGTAAACGATAACTCCCAAGCCTGGAATTAATAAAAATTAAAATTTTCTCAAAATTATGTCCGCCATTTTGGATTAGCGATATTTTATTTTGAACCGACACCGTCACTTATGTTATGTAAAAATATCTCACAGTGACGGTTATATGAAAATGACTCACCAATTGCTATATTATTATTAATTTTAATTTGTTATTTTATTTAAAATAAATACTTCTTTTGTCATTTATATTTTTGCGAGACGCACTTTATTTTAACTATTTTTGCGAAACTCACCTTATTTTAACTTATTTTTAATAGCATAAAAAAAACTAATTGTATATTATTGCATAGATATATAATATATAATTTTTTTTTTAACACAATTCTTTTTCCATTTATATTTTTGCAAAACGCACTTTATTTTAACTATTTTTATTAGGATAAAAAAAACTAATTGTATATTATTGCATAGATATATAATATCAATATGTAATTTGTTTTTAACACAATTCTTTTTCCGTTTATATTTTTGCAAAATGCACTTTATTTTAACTATTTTTATAAAGATAAAAAAAAAACTAATTGTATATTATTGCATAGATATATAATATATAAATTTTTTTTTTAACACAATTCTTTTTACGTTTATATTTCTGCAAAACGCACTTTATTTTAAAATTCCTTTTCCATTTATATTTTTGCGAAACGCACTTTATTTTAACTTATTTTAACACCGAGCAACCCTATTTCAACAAAAGAAACGCCCGGAAACTTAATTAATTAAAACCGCCACCCGCCGGTAACCGTGATTAGACAACACTCGACTTTAAGAACATGGCGACACGCCCGCCGCACTTGGCCGTTAAAACAACACTCAGCTAAATTAAATTTTCACCCGCCGATGGTGGCATGGAAAATTGTCCACCGGCTGGGAACGCGCCCTTGAACTTTTAGTTCCCACCTGCGCAACTTGCTTATCGCGCGCTTCTCACGCGGCGCATTGCAAGTTGCGCTTGATTATTGTTGGGTGGGTCAAATTACTTTCAAGAAAGTCAAAGTCAAGATCACTGTTTGCCAGAGAAGCTTGGGAAGGGTGCAAAGGTAATTGCGCACCTTGCAAATCTTACAAAATGCGCGCGGATCAGGTTACGTCTGGAAATGTTACATTTGTTGAAGTGGATTTTGTACGTTGAAGCTTTGTCCGTTAAGGAATTTTGTACATTTGAAAATGGATATTAGATAATTATTTTCCGTTTAGGATTTGTTGTTCACAGGGAACTCATATTGCATCAAATTCATTGCGAATTTGATGTAAAAGGCTCCCTGTATGAAGGGATATGAGAATTTGCCTAAGGATTTCGTTTTTCACCGAGACCCTTAGAAATTCTGTATGTAACACTTAGATAACCGACCCACAAATAACGGCTACAATCTACAAAATAGCTATCAACAACGGTCAAACAGCACAAGGTCGTATTCAATATCCGATGCAGATGTGATTTCTGCCACAGACGTGGGCACAAAGTAGACTAAGGATGCCCGCCCATCTTCCAGATCGCCCTCGAAAATTTACATTACCAACGAGATTCGGCCAGGGAAAAATCGTCGGGAGCTGTCAGGGGAATTTGACTCTCAAAACCAAATTGTTCGCAAAATGCTAGAGCTCCTAACGATGCATCGCCATGGCCTTTTAGGGAATGATTCAATTTTTTTTTCAATACTGTAACATAGAAGGCCCCAACAAAACACTAAGATTTCCTCTCACGGAAAGCAATCCAGTAGAAATAACCATTTACTACATATTGAAGTTATCCAGTAGGAATTCTAAGAAGGCCTTACCGATGGGGCACTGAAATAAGTAGTCATCTGGTAAGGGGTACCCCTTATTTTCTTGGTGCTAGATGAGCCCTTATATAACCCATTACAAGAGCAGGCAGATGATAAGGTGTAGTCCAGAATTAGATCCAAACAACTGAAAATCTGCCCGATGACTCAAAGGAGCTTTCCTGGAGTTTTCATAAAATTTATAGAAAAAAAGAAAACGGGAAATTATCTTCGTCGCCATAAAATGTGACATTAGCATACTCAATAGCTCTCATTCGATACGGAGGACAAGCAACTTTGGAGAAGTGGTTACAATTTAGTTGGGGAACTGCTTAGGTAAAGCCAGTCTCGGGCTTGGAAAGAAAAAGGCATTTACAAAAGATGAACAAAATAAAAGCTTAAAGTACTGAAAAGAGCACTTACTGGTAAGGGGTAGGCCTTACTATACCCCTTACAGATGAGCAGTTCTGTAAGTACTCTAAGGTAAATACTTACGTAACTACTCTAGGGAAAGTAAAAAAGTAAGGCCTTAGCTCATATGACATCGTGTGTAAAAATAAGCACTTCTATAGGGCGTATGGTAAGGCCTACCCCTTACTAGTAAGTGTTCTTTTCAGTACTTCAGTATGATAAGCGCATGCTTACAGGTCCTACTGGGTACCAAGTCAAAACCCAGACAGTAACAGGAGCAAACTCATTTATTGTTGATAGAACCAAAGACTTCTTGCCGCACAATATTATCACTTTAATCCATGAACAAAGCATTGGGTCATTTATGTTAGCTCTCATAGTTTTTCATTTCTAGTATAACAGGAAAAATTTCAAGTAATCGTGAAAACAGTTTCTCAAATGCAAATAGTCCGAAAAGTGAAAAAAAAAAAATCAATATTGGAACAAAGTTAGAAACATTAAATATACTCGTTTCACAAGAGACAAGAATCATCCTATAGGAATGTCATAAATCAAAATACCAATTATCCAGGTATACATATTTCCGTAGGTACATTATTCAACTAAATGCAAATGGCTCCAGAAAGAGCTCATTTCATATGCTAGCAGTGATTTATGAATATCAAATAGCTACTGTATATGAATACTTGACAGATAGGAGTTACCTATGACCTAAAGGAAGTGAATTTTGCTTTGGCATTAAAATTCTTGAAATTAAACCAGAGAGATTTATCTTTACGAGTATATTGATTTGCGTTGGACATCAAATTAATTTCTGATAAATCCGTATTGAATCATTGATTATAATCAAAGCAAACAAATAATTATTTAGATAAAAAAATTTTTTTAATATAGCACGATTTTAAAACGAACTAAAAAGTATAAAATAATTTCTCCTAGCCCCATTCCCATACAGATTTAGAACCTCAAATATATTCCTAACACCATGCAGATAGTTCTGAAAATTTGTGATTGTGAATTTGTAATAGCTATGAAAATATTTTCAAGATTTTAAACGAAAAAATGTGGGGCGCATGCTATAGAGAGACAATAGTAAGGAGTGTAGAGTAGCTGGGTTGACAAATCATTCACATCAATCATGTATGCGCCCCACGTTTTTTCGTTTAAAATCCTTCAAATATTTTCATAGCTGTTACAAATTCACAATCACAAATTTTCAGAACTATCTGCATGGTGTTAGGAATATATTTGAGGTTCTAAATCTCTATGGGGCTAGGAGAAATTATTTTATACTTTTTAGTTCGTTTTAAAAACGTGCTATATTAAAAAGTTTTGTTTTTATCTAAATAATTATTTTCTGCTTTTTAGTATTATGTGTGACATTTTCCAATCAATTTTTAACATCTTGATGATATTATAACGGATACATGCGGAAAATTGTTACTTAAGTCTACTAATCTATTTAATTTTGAAATTCCAGAAAATTAAAATGAAGAAGTAAGCTAAGTTAATTTTATATGATTTTTATTTCAATAATAGCTGCGCCTCTTTTTTGATCATTTTTACTATTTTCACTCGTGAGTGCTAACAACTACTCTTTTACTGAAAAACGTTAAGATGGCTTTTGATTGTATTTAACTGCTTTCTTCATATAAAAACATCTATAAATTAAATTTCAGTCGTAATTATCTGAAACTTTTATCTTTCATTTTACTTAAATAATTTACCGTATTAATTTCCATTATGTAACTGGTGTGAATATTAAATTTTGAATTACGTCACATGCCTTATTTTATTCTACATGGCATGTCCTTTCATTTGATTCCCATGTGGAGGTTGTGGTAAAGTTAGGCAATCCACCAGTTTATGTTAGCCGCCAAGTTATATTTACAATGACCCCATATAGCTTATTGTATTCTACTTATCACACCCTTTCCTGTAGTACCCAGGGGTGTTGTGAAGAAAATGGTAAGCTGTGCTCTTAAGGCGTCCGCCATAGATCTAACTGTATATTAAATATACTATATCTCTCATTGTATTCTACTTATGCTACCCTTTCATTTGATACCCTCGTTCGGTATGGATCTAAAGACATAGCTTATTGCATTCGACTTATGATGCCCTTTCATTTGATACCCATGTCGAGCGGGTTGTGAAGAAAATGTTAATCCGTCCTGATATGGCCGCCATGGACCAAACGAAATATTGAGTGTACTATATTGCTTATGATAATCTACTTATCATACCCTTTCATTTGATACCCATATCGAAAGGGTTCTGAGGAGAATGTTAACCCCTTCTGAGGAGGCCGCCATGGATCTAAAGACATAGCTTATTGCATTCGACTTATGATGCCCTTTCATTTGATACCCATGACGAGGGAGCTGCGAAGAAAATGTAAATCCGCCCTCTTGAGATGGCCGCCATGGACCAAATGATAAATTGAGTATACTATATTGCTAATATATATATTTTTTTTATTTATTTATTTAGTCTACCGAAAAACAATTCTTGCAGACTAGAAATAATTAATAAAAACAATAAAATAACCAAAATAACTAATCTTTACTAATATTATAAACGCGAAAGTAACTCTGTCTGTCTGTCTGTTATGCTTTCACGCCTAAACCACTGGACCGATTTTGATGAAATTTGCTACAGACATAGTTTAGACCTTGGAGACGGACATAGGCTAAAGAGTGATTTTTCGAAATTCATCCCCTAAGGGGGTGAAATGGGGTATATCCAACCCGCTAAAGCTATAGGGCTTAAATTTTGACAGTGCATCTCTATAATTACGTGGACATCCACTATAAAGCGATTTTTCGAAATTCATCCCCTAAGGGGGTCAAATGGGGTTTACCCAAACCGCTGGAGCTATAGGGCTGAAATTTTGACAGTGCATCCCTTTAATGTCGTTGACATCCACTAAGAAGCGATTTTTCGAAATTCATCCCCTAGGGGGGTGAAAAGGGGTCAACCCCAAACCGCTGAAGCTATAGGGCTGAAATTTTGGCAGTGCATCCCTATAATGGCATGGACATCCACTATAAAGCGATTTTTCGAAATTCATGCCCTAAGGGGGTGAAATGGGGTCAAACCAAAGCCGCTGAAGCTATAGGGCTGAAATTTTGACAGAGCATCACTATAATGACGTGGACATCCACTAAAATGCGATTATTCAAAATTCATCCCCTAAGGGGGTAAAATGGGGTTAACCCACA
This sequence comes from Thereva unica, assembly GCA_949987705.1. Lineage (NCBI taxonomy): Eukaryota > Metazoa > Arthropoda > Insecta > Diptera > Therevidae > Thereva > Thereva unica. The sequence goes on along the minus strand of OX465282.1, from coordinate 46,762,445 downwards.
CCGCTGAAACTAAAGGGCTTTAATTTTGACACTGCATCCCTTTAATGACGCGGACATCCACTACGAAGCGATTTTTCGATATTCATCCCCTAATTGGGTGAAATGGCGTCAACCCAAAACCGCTGGAGCTATAGGGCTGAAATTTTTGACAGTGCATGCCTATAATGGCGTCATCCACTAAAAAGCGATTTTTCGAAATTCATCCCCTAATGGGGTGAAATGGGGTTACCAAACTACTCGAGCTATAGGGCTGAAATTTCGACAGTGCATCTCTATAATGACGTAGACATCCACTAAGAGGCGATCACTCGGAATTCATCCTCTAAGGGGGTGAAATGGGGTTAACCCAAACCTCTGAAGCTAAATGGCTGAAATTTTGACAGTGCATCCCTATAATCACGTAGAAATGAATGACTCGAAATTCACTTTATTTAATATTCATTTGTGATTGTTTCATAATTTCTTTCTTACATAAATGGGCGAACAAACTTAACGAACGTTCGTCAAACCCTAAAATGTCACTTCTCTTGAGACATATACATGCCAATCTTTGCTTCAAAACTTGCAGATTTGTTGAGCAGAGGTGATATACCGTTCATCCAACGGTGATTTGTCGTAACCCTCAAAAATTTGAAAATTGACTTTATGGGATCATTGGATAGAGGTCTTAATTGTCCAGCCGCCTGCAATATGTCGTAATCTACAAAAATAATATTCTATAAAATGCCAATATGCTTAAATTTGCAAAACAGTACAAGCTAATTATAAATAAAACTGCAATGATGAAGTTTTAATTGCCTCCTGAAAAATTACCACTCTGTGGCTTGCGACATATTGAAGTTGCATGAACGATACGCATCAATTTGTTTACCATATTTATTAAAAAATGCACTATAATCAACCCTTTTTAGGGAGGCGTTGCAAGGCGGGTTTTATGCTAGTATCTTATAAATTAGGAAAAAATAATAATAATAAAAACAGCAAAATAACCAAAATAATTAATATCATATAAATAAGGAAAAGTAAAGCAAGAAAGTCAAAAGTAAATTATGCCAATCTTAACTACATAACCCATTCACTAGCTTTTTGAACATATCACGGTTGATAGAAATATCAATACTGTCATAGACATTATTGAAAGCACTAGAACAGTGAGTTATTGGATCATGTTGGCCATAGCAGGTTCTATGAAAAGGAAGACGTAAAAGATTATAATATCTTAAAGACGTACCAGGAACATGAATATTAAATAAGGCAAGGAGTTCAGGCGACCGAATCTTACAACATAAAACATCCCTGACAAACATAATACAACAAACTTTCCTTCTTGACTTCAACGTTTGAAAGCCAAGAAGAAGGCATCTGGAAAAATAGGAAGGAGAATGATTCCAACGAGAAGCGCGCAGTGCATAGCGAGTAAAAATTTTTTGAATGGACTCAATACGCTTAATATGAATCGCTAAATACGGACACCAAACAGCAGAAGCATATTCTAAAACAGAACGAACAAGCGACCCATAAAGAATCTTTAGCGTATAACAATCACGAAATTCGGTGGCATTCATTTTAATAAAGCCAAGCAGTTTATAGGCTTTAGACATAACGTAATCAATATGAAGGTTACACTCAAGTTTTGAATCAAAAACAACGCCCAGATCTTTAATATAAGATGGATGCGCAGTCGCGACATTGTCAATAATATATTCAAAACAAACTGGATTACTAATTCCATGGAAAGAGAAGCTATTACACTTGGTCGGATTTAAGGATAAATCATTATTAGCACACCAAACAGTAAGTCTATGAAGATCAGATTGCATTTGAAGGCAACCCTGATAACTAGTGATCGATTTATAAATTTTAAGGTCATCAGCATATAAAAGACATTCTGAAAATTTAAAAACACTTACAATATCATTAATAAAAATTAGGAGTAGAAGTGGGCCCAAATGACTTCCTTGGGGTACCCCGGAATTAACATATGTATATCAAGCGAGATTCAAACGAATCAATTTTAACACGCTGTTTCCTGTTGGAGAGATAGGAGTCCATTCATCTTAAAAGATATGAATGAATGCCAAAGGAAAAAAGTTTCTTTCTAAGAAGTGAGAGATTAACACGATCGAAGGCCTTAACAAAATCCGTATTTACAACATCAACTTGTGAGCCATCCTCAATCTCGTTGATGACAAAATGTTTAAAAAGAATTAAATTTGTAGAAGACGATTTACCAGATACAAAACCATGTTGCTGATGACAAATCGCTCCTTTGATATGAAAATAAATTTTTTCAAGAGCTTAGCAATGCCTCTATAATTTTTAATTAAATCACGTGGACCAGCCTTATGTAATGGTTTGATGAATGAGAACTTCCACTGATCTAAAAAGCAGCCTATTCTTAAGGAAAAATTAAAAATTATAGTTAAAGCGGGAGCAAGTGAAATGCAGCATTTTTTCAAAAGATAATTTTAAATTATATCATTTTCATAGAAAGTATCATCATTTAAAGAACTCAAAGCAGTCCCGATTTCTTCTGTTATGAATGACAAAGAGCCCAGGTCAACAGCTGATTGTATGTGGGAAGTTTCATAATTTAATTGAGAGCTGCACTTGGTAAAGTTAGACTCAAAATAGTCCGCACACAATTCGCATGTTGACTCAAGATTCCAAGAAGAAACATTATTAAGGGCCATTTTTAAAGGAAAACCCGAAGACAAACGCTTATTATTAACAAAGGACCAAAAAGGCTTACTATTTTTTGTAATCTTAGATTCACATTCCCAGATGTATTGCTTAAATAGGTATTTATGTAGAAAATCAAATTCACGCTGCAGACGCCTAAAAATAGATTCATTCACCTGATTAGAAACACTTTTGAATGCTTTGTGTGCTTTATTTTTTGCATTTTTTAATCTAAACAATGATCGCTTAAACCATGGGGGATGATTACTAGTCATCTTGTTTTTAAAAGGAATAAACATGTTAACGCCAGCATGAACAATATTTAAAAAAGTTAAATACACCGAGTTTAAATCGTTTGTTCGCAAGTCAAGAACATCAAGCCATTGAATGGAGGAAAAGTAATCATTAAGATTGGCATAATCGCCCTTATAAAAGTCAATAGATTTTAAATTAGTCACACTAGCATCAGCAAAAACAAGTAAATTAATATCTATTACTATAGGTATATGAAAAGAATCAGGTTTAACAAGATGATCAGAAACTTCAGTTACATCAGCAATCAAGTCAACACTTACAAATAATAAATCTAAAGTCCTATTTAAGAAATTTCTAACATTATTGATTTGAATTAAATCGCAACTAAGCATAGAATCAATTAAAACTCGTTCAGTCTCCTGGGTGATGTGCATAGGAATAAGACATAATTCGTCCTCATACCAAATCCATTCTACATATATTCGGCAAGTTATAGTCACCCAGGCAACACAAAAAGGCATCTGCATGAATTGTATTGTAAAGTTCCTTGATATTATTAGAATGTATTTCGTATAGAAGCAGTGAACTAGCAGGCAGTATATAGCTTACGCAAAAATTAACTTTCCTCGCCCCAAAAGTGAAGACTTCTACAGCGAGCTGTTCAATTATACCATCATCGTTAGACAAAGGAATAAGACGAGATTGGATTGTAGCTTTGACCGCAATTAAAACGCCGCCACCACGGAATAAACCTGTAGAAAGAGAGCATCTGTCCTTGCGATACACAGTGTATTTCCTCTCGTCAAAGAATTCGGAAGTAGCAATGTTAACAGCAAGCCAAGTTTCGGTTAAGACAATAATATCGAAGTCACATCCCAAGGTAGATGTCAGACAAATAGATGTCAGACACTTTGGTGCGCATGCCACGAATATTCTGGTAATAGCAGGAAAAAGTAGTGTTGGCCAAGCGTCTACCGCCATAGGGACCCACATTATTTGTCCTTTGGAGAAATTAAGTTGCATATTTTGGATTAAGTAGTCACTCCGGCTGGCTGAGCACTGGAGTTTTTGGTTGTTGATGATTATAAAAGGGACTTAATAATTCTAGACCCAGAGGCCAAATGGATGCGTCCATAAGCTTGCTAAAGTTCCGATGGAATTCCCATTTTAAAATTAATAAATTTCAAGCACGATAATGTCTGCATCTTTCTTTGTAAGAGGAAAACATTTAAGGAGACCCTCGTCAACATTAAATTTATCGGCATCAAATTTAGTTATCGAAGTCGATGAAGTATACGGTGAAAGTTTACCTAGCCGAATCCATTTCAAGCTCTGAACGACAGAAAGCTCTCCAAATGATGAACTCGAGCCGATCAGTTTCTTAGCTTTACGTTTCGGGTGTATAATATTCCAAGCATGAGCAGATACGAGCGAGGCTGCAGCAGCATGAGAAGCTGTTGATACTAAGGCAACCACAGCAGCAAGAGAAGCTGTTGATTCCGAGGCAACGGCATCTAATGCATTTGAAGGTTCAGTGACGGATGATTGCTGTATACTTCCCGATGGCACCGCAATCTCACAACAGCTGAGTTTTACAGCTGGAGATTTTGATGGCACAGCTACAGCTGATTTAAGACTGTTTTTATTTTTAGCTGACTCCTCCGCACCGCTATTAATTGGTTTTTTAGGAGCACTTTTAGAAGAAGATGTTAACATTTTTACTGGTGTAGCGGGTTTTGATGACTCCGTCTTAATAGCTGAGCTAATCATTTTCAATTTAGAAGACGTTGATGAAATTGTCTTTTGAAGATCCAAAAGTAGTGATGAGATAGGCAGGCACATAGCTTGTAAATCAGGAACTTTCATTTTAGAGCAGTTGGGACACTTCCATGAGACATCACGATTCTTCGCAAGAAAGCCAAGAAGTGATTTTAGAACACCGTTTATGAAAATGGACTGTGCAGAAGCCGCAAGCAACACTTTTATCAAAAAGAGTATCACTACACTTCGCGCACTGCTTTAGAGACATTTCGAAAAGTTTTATTTTAAATTTTAGAAGAATTGATCTACGTAGGAAGCACGTCTGTTATCAATGAAAGTCGAACCGTGACTGTGACCGGGGGTTGTGAAGAAAATGGTAATCCGCCCTCTAGAGATGGCCGCCATGGACCAAACGATAAATATATTGCTTATGATGTTGTACTTATCATACCATTTCATTTCATTCCCATGTCGAAGGGTTTGTGAAGAATATTTCAATCCGCCCTCCTGAGACGGCCTCCATGGATCTAAAGGTATATAGATACCATATTGCATTGTCATCGGAGCGAAAGCTGTGTGCAAAATTTCACCATGATAGGATATCCGGAAGTATTTGAAAAATCGAATGCAAAATTTGTTCCGAGAAGAAAACAGTACTCCGTCCTCTTGAGACCTCCGCCATGGATCTAACGGTATAATGAGTAACTATATTGCATTGTCATCGGAGCTGAAGCTGTGTGTAAAATTTCAGAGTGATCGGGTAACCGGAAGTAGTCAAAAAATCCATTGCACGATTTTTACCGGACAAACAGACAGACAAGAAAGCGAGCTAATAAAAACGTTTTAAAATTTAGTTAAAAAGTGCTAATTTAATGTTGCGCGAAGAAAAATTAACAAATAAATGGAAGGAAACAGCGAGTTTAATGCTAAATTTGCCTCTATTTCGTACTTTTTTTAGTATTTTTCCACCTGAGCTTATGTGAGAAAGTACCAAATAAGGCCAATCTTAACATTAAAATTGTTTCTAACACTAAAACTAAAGGCCCTAGCATTAACTGTCTCAGTTAGTTATATACGTAGGACGAGAAAAAAACAAGTGTCCTTATGACCACACGACTGAAGTGAAACTTCTTTCGCTCCATCTGTATATATATATATCATAGGGTGAGCGACGGCGACCTCCTAGTATGCGTGACCTGTCCATCACGCTGGTTCACTCCGGGCAATGCGTTTCAAAGACGTAGCAGACAGTCGTCTTTCTTCATAACCCTGTCTTCCCATCCTAAAGTCCTTACTTCCCATCCTCATTCTTACCTCCTGAGTCTTTCCTCGGGTGGGTAGACTTGAAAGAACACCGGAAAAATAAAAATGATGAGCACAACTAAAGATAAAAAAGTCGGGGTAGGGATATATGCCCCAACGTCGGAGGAGGCCGCGGTCTCCGGCGTACGGCTGGAAACTGGCAACAGTAAGTGCCAGGGGTCAGTCGCCAGTGGCAAGCTCATCGCGCCAAAGGAGCAGGATAGGGTACTGACATTTGGAAGATCCGCGAAGGTGGTGAGGTCACCGCCCACAAGACCCGCGGAGGACCGTACCAAGGACAAGGTGCGGTCAAGCAGCACCAGCTCGTGTGGTAAGCCGAGCGAGGTTTTAAAGATAAATCTGGTAAGTCCCGAAGGAAAAAAAGAGAAAATAGCGGCCACGCTACTACTAGCGCAGTCGCTAACGAAAAAGAAGAGTCGTTGCCAAGGTGCCTAGCAAAGCTAGGTAAAACGATAAAGACCCTGTCGGACTACATTGCATCTAGAAGCAATGTATCAAATGTGATCCATGGACACATAAAGGACCTCAGGGCGGATTATTTAGAGGCAAAGGAAGAGGCCATAAAGATGGTTAAGGAGAAGATGGAGATGGCGACACAAACAACGCCAGAAGCTCCTAAAGTAAGAGTCGCGGTAAAAAGGAAGGTTGGGGAAGCTAAAGACCCACACACTGCCGATAAAACTGGGGAATCCCGTAAGCGCCAACGGGATAGCAACGAGGAAGTGCAAACCTCACACAGCGCCCCAAAGAGAAACAGAGGTGGAAATAAAGAAAGAAAACCCCAAGAAGAGCGAGGGGCCGTTAAGATAACGGTGGGCACCCCCATGGAAGAAGAGTCCTCCGAAAAGAAGAGCTCCGCTTGGACTAAAGTGGAGAACAAAAAAGCGAGGAAAAGAAAGAAAAAGAAAAAAGAGGACAGAAAGTCCCACAAAAAAGAAAGGCCTGACGCGCTGATTATAACAGCGACTAGTGGGACGTCGTATGCGGACATCCTACGAAAAGTCAGGACGGATGCTTCCCTTACGGAGTTGGGGAATAGGGTTATGCGCATTAGAAGAACTCAAAAGGGCGATCTTCTAATGGAGCTGGCAGCTGGCGAGGGAAAGACGGAAGATCTTAAGCAAAAGATCAAGACGTCAATCGGGGAGGCGGCAGAGGTTAGGGCAGGTACCAACCGCGTGTTAATCGAGTGCAGGGATCTGGACGAGATTACCACTAAGCTGGAGGTATGCGAAGCGCTGCGGGGGCAGCTGAAGCTGACGGAGGTGCAGGAGGAGGACGTTAGAGTAAGAAAGGCTTATGGTGGTACGCAGACGGCCATAATAAGCCTTCCGGTCGCTAGCGCAAAAAAGGCACTTGAGGTGGGGAAGGTTCGCATCGGCTGGGTTGTTTGCCGGATACGGGAGACAACAGCACCAATTAAGTGCTTCAAATGTTTTGGGATAGGTCATATCGCTAGGAAATGCACCAGCGCTCAGAACATGAAGGAGCTATGCTGGAGATGCGGGGAGGGGGGACATATTGCTAAGGACTGCAATAAGAGCCCTAAATGCCTCCTATGTAAAGGAGATAAGGGGAAGGGCGAGCACGACGCTCACGCTACGGGGAGTAATAGGTGCCCACTGTACAGGGCAGCAGTTCAAAGAAGTCGAAGTCGAAGATAAGGTTCATACAGATTAACCTGAACCACTGTCAAGCGGCACAAGATCTGCTGGCACAGACAGTCTACGAGGAGAAAATCGACGTCGCAATCGTCTGCGAGCAGTATAGAAACCTGCACAGCGGCGTCTGGATAAACGATAGCAGCGGCACGTCAGCGATATGGACGTGTGGGAGCCGAGCCATGGAAGATACCATGAGAAGCCCAGAGGATGGCTTCACGCGGGCAAAAGTAGGCGGAATACACGTCTACAGCTGCTATGCGGCGCCAAGCCTGACACTAGACGATTACGAGTCGATGCTGGAAAGGTTAGCCGCCGACGCGAGTCGCCATCACCCGGTAATACTAGCGGGTGATTTTAATGCTTGGGCTGTCGAATGGGGCAGTCGACAAACGAATGCAAGAGGGCGCATACTTCTAGATGTAAACGTAGTGTTAGTCAACACTGGAGGCGAAAACACCTTCCAAAGGGGTGGGAGATCGTCTGTGATCGACATCACTTACGTGAGCGATTCAGTGGCCAAGGACCTACAGTGGCGGGTGAGCGATTTGTACACGCACAGCGATCACCAAGCCATCATCTTCGAGGTAGGACAGGGTATAGGAAAGAGGAATCCTAGGTACGGAACGACTAGAGGATGGGCCGTTAAGAAACTCGACACAGAGGTGTTCGAGGAAGTATTCCTGCATGATGCGAGGTCGGCAGGAGGTGCCAGGGAAGGGGCAGAGGAAATAGAAGAATCGGTGAAACGGGCATGTGACGCATCCATGCCACGGCGCGCCGGCAATCGTAGGCTTTCACCAAACTTCTGGTGGAATGCAGAGATCGATGAATGCCGAAGGACCTGTCTGAAGGCGAGAAGGAAAACTCAGAGAGGCCGGAACCGTCCGGATTTCGATGAACTCCTTCAGAGATATAAGGAAGCGAGAAAAATGCTGAACAAGGCCATCGCTAGAAGTAAATCCGAGCACTTCAAAAGATTGTGCAGAGAAGCAGACTCGGACCCCTGGGGTGGAGCCTATAAAATGGTTATGTCAGCGGTCAAGGGCAAACGCTCTCCGCCGATCACCTGCCCCGCGCTGCTCCAGAGTATTGTGTATGTCCTGTTTCCACAGAACGTACGCACGGTCGATCTACCCACCCTCCAGGTGGACCCAGAAGAGATACCTGCGGTGACCGCAGATGAGATTCTGGAGGCTGCAAAAAAGGTAGCCATCAATAAGGCCCCTGGCATGGATGGCATACCAAATAAAGCGGCGAAGCTAGCAGCTTCAATAGCGCCAGACAGGTTCGCTGAAGTCTTCACAGCGTGCCTGAGAGAGGGGATCTTCCCGGAGCGATGGAAACAGCAGAAACTCGTGCTCCTACCGAAGCCGAACAAGCCTTTAGGGGACCCCTCGTCCTACAGACCGATATGCCTCCTTAGTTGCATAGGCAAACTTTTCGAGCGGGTGATCTGTAACAGGATTCTCCCTAGCGTCGAAAGGGTAGGTGGCCTGTCGGACAAGCAATTCGGCTTTAGAAAGGCAAGGTCGACGACTGATGCAGTCAATATGATGGTGGGCATAGCAAGAGCCGCCATAGAGAAAAATCACTGCTGCGCATTGATAACCCTCGACGTAAAAAATGCTTTCAACTCTGCGAGGTGGAGCAAAATAGTTGAGGCGTTGATCAAGCTAGGCACACCAAAGTACCTAGTGCGTGTAGTGGCCGACTACCTCCAGGGTAGGTCGCTTCATTGTGATTCGGATGATGGTCCTAAAGTGTTCGGGACAACATGTGGTGTCCCGCAAGGTTCCGTCCTGGGCCCTCTCCTATGGATCGCAATGTACAATGATGTGTTGGGGCTTCGTCTTCCAAAGGAAGCAGTGGCGATCGGGTTTGCAGATGATATCGGGGTAGTTGTCGAAGGAAAACACCCAGATGACATCGAATTGTACGCAAACCAAGCGATCTGGGAAATTAAAGCGTGGTTAGAACGCGCGTGGTTGAAGCTTGCTGAGCACAAAACGGAAGTAGTGCTGATCAGCAAGCGACGAAAGCTAGTATCCGTAAGGATAAAAGTAGGGGAACAGATCATCCACTCACAGCCCGCACTAAGGTACCTGGGAGTGATGATCGACCGGAGGCTAAATTTCAAAGCGCACTTGGAGGACACGGCAGACAAAGCGTCTGCGATTTGTGCAGCACTCGCAAGAATGCTGCACAATGTTGGGGGCCCTAGACCGAGTCGCCGCCTCCTCTTGGGGAGGGTGGTCAGCTCAGTCCTGTTATACGCAGCGCCAGTGTGGGCAGCAGCGTTAAACAGGACTGCAAATTGTAGGAAATGGAGGGCCGCATATAGGCTAAGTGCACTACGCGCTTGCCGCGGGTACAGGACCACGTCCGACGATGCGGCGTGCGTGATAGCGGGGATGATCCCTGTAGATATTCTGGCGAGGGAGGGCATGCGTCTCTATGACCCAGAATATGGTGGAGGGGAGCCAAGAAGGGTGCGGCGGCAGATGGCGCACTGCGAGTCTTTAAGGGAATGGCAGGCGAAGTGGGACGAGTCTGTTAAGGGTCGTTGGACCCACAGACTTATCCCTAATGTGGAAATATGGGCTACGAGGGAGCGTGGGGAAGTAAGTTACGACCTCACGCAGTTCCTGAGCGGACATGGGGGGTATAGGAAATACCTCCACCGCTTTGGGCACGATGATTCACCGTTGTGTCCGGTGTGCCCAGCGACGGAGGAAGACGCAGAACACGTCTTCTTTACCTGCTCGAGATTCGCCGAGGAAAGGGCGAAACTAGAAGAAAGGGTCGAGGAGCCACTAACGCCCGAAAACATCCTAGACCATATGATGAGGTCTGAGGAAATATGGAGGGACGTGGAAGCAACCCTCAAGACCATTCACAGAAAGCTAAGGCAAGAAGAAGCCGTAAGAAATAGAGAAAGGCACAGAAATGCCGCGAGCAGAAGCAGCTGAATGAAGCTGAACGACCCCCGCGATGTAATGCTTATTAGCCAGTCCCGCGGGGGTGGATCACGTCGGAGGGGCTTTTTTAGTTCTCATGTTCATAGACCCATATATGCGTATGTGCACTTATGTGTCCATATGTGTGTATGTGTGGATTTACGTGAATCATAACCGTCATGCGGGATCGGCCAGTAAGGGGCACTTGAGTCATGCCGGTAGCGAATGCTTTTTTACCCCCAGGAAAAAATAAATATATATAAATATATATATATATATATATATATATATATATATATATATATATATATATATTAGGATGGGTCAAATTGTTCGCAAAGAATGTATCATGGTCCATTTCAGCGAAATTCTTAAAATTCGTGTTATTTTAAGTATTTTTCGCGAAGAAACTATATATTTTGGATGAAGTGTACCCCCCTACTTTTCAATTATAGATTTTTAATAAATAATAATTGTTTTTAAAAACACTTTCAAACAAACCGCTATAACTTCTGAAATAGGTATATTGTACACGCACAGATATATACATATATATATATATTTTTTTTTTTTTTACCTATATATATATATATATATATATATATATATTAGGGTGGGTCAAATATTTTTTGGGTCCATTTCAGCGAAAATCTTAAAATTCGTGTTATTTCAAGTATTTTTCGCGAAGAAACTATATATTTTGGATGAAGTGTACCCCCCCCCCCCCTACTTTTCAATTATAGATTTTTAATAAATAAAATAATTTTTTTTTAAAACACTTTCAAACAAACCGCTATAACTTCTGAAATAGTTGTAATAGGATAATGGTTTTGGGCTCGTTGGATCAGGAATTTTCCCAGCTATACTCGTATATTTTGGTTTAATTCTACCCCCACTTTTTTTCAAAAATATATTTTATACCAAATGATTATTTTTTTAATAACACTTTCAAAGAAATCGCTATAATTTCTAAGATAATTGTAGTAGGATATTGATCTTGACCTTATTGGATCGGGAATTTTTACAGCCTTACACCAATGTGAATATCAGCTGTTTACTTGATTATAGTAGAAAGAATTTGATGTTTATTTGCAAAAAATTAGAGAAAACTGGCACTTATCCAACTAACACCCATTTTCTATGACTTTTTCCTGGAAAACCATTTTTTTTTTCAGCTAAAAAAATCTTCATAAAAAACTAGCAACTTTTATTTTTTGGGCCTATTATTATATATTCCTGTTCGATTTGGTTGAAAAGTACATTCAAAATTTGAGCAAACAGTAACAATTTCACAGTTTACCTAACATTTTTACCACCTTCTCCAAAACATAAAATTACAATGAAATGTCAAATAAAACTTGTATAAAAACTTTTAATATTAAAATTTTTAAAAGGATTTATTGGAATTTTTTTTTGCTGTGAAATCTGGAGATTTTTCTCTCGACTCCGCAGACGCGGCAAGATCTCCTGGTTTGTTTTTTTCTGTAACATGTTTGGATGCTCTAGTCAGCTCTTGTACATTGCGTTCAGTGCTATGAATGTGGCACGGTATTTGAATATTGATTATCAGCTCATCGCTCTCATAATAGTCTTCGAAGTACTCAAGAGGTATGTCTCTTGTGTATGGTGGTTCGTACAGAATATTGTTGTCATCCAAATCTACCATATTAATACAATCAGTGCAATCAAAATTAATTTTAAGTGTTTTATACTCCCTTAATGTTGTTCTATCTAGATTTTTCCTGACGTGTATTATTTTTTTAAATGCCATTTGATGCACTGGTTTTCTCAAGTCGCAAATCATTGACAAGAAGATACTTTCTGAGCTTGCGAAAAAGCAGTTGTCTGCCATAACACCACCACCAGCTGTCTGCCATAACATAACGAATAACTGAAGCATAAATATACCCGGAAATGCTATTTATACTTATGTCGTTATATCACTCCGGGTAATGAAATAACCAATTTGAAGACACAATGATCTTGTTTAAATCCATACAATTTAAAAAAGAGTTTTCAGGATTTCTCAAGATCTATTCTATTTTTCTCAGTATCATGAAAGGACAAAGGCAGGCAATAAAGTAATTAAGGAAAGCCACCTAAATAAAAAAAGGATTTGAATATTTTTTAAGCCGCCTAATTGAAGGATACGACATTCCTTGTTTAAGCTTCAAAGGAAAGAGTGAGAAATCATACAAACATAAAAAGTGTTCTTGAAGGTGGATGTTGTGACATGATCTAATTTGTTCAAAAGAAATATCTAAAGTGTTACCGTTAAATACTTAATAATGCCCAGGCATTTTTTGAATTCCTAAAAAATGTATAAATATTGTGGTAATATGTAAAAAGGTTAATTTTTTACTGTTTACTCAATCTTTGGATCAACTTTTTTAACAAATCGGACAAGAATATACAACCAACCAACCTAAATAAAAGTTGTTAGTTTTTTATGAAGTTTTTTAAGCTGCAAAGAAATATTAAAAAAAAAATAATAATAATAATAACAGAAAATTGGTGTTATTTTGAAAAGTGCCATTTTTTTCATTTTTGCAACTAATCATCAAATTCTATCTACTGTAATACAAGTATACATTTCTAGTGGATATGCAGTAGGGTGGGTCAAATTGTTCGCAAAGAATGTGTCCATTTCCATTACCCCCCCACAAACTTTTCAATAATACGTTTTTACTAAATAATAATTTTTTTTAAAAACACTTTCAAACAAACCGCTATAACTTCTGAAACAATTGTGCTACTGTAATACAAGTACATATACGTCTGATATTCACAATATCGTAAAGCTGCAAAAATTCCCGATCCAATAAGGCCAAGATCAATATCCTACTACAATTCTTTTAGAAGTTATAGTGATTTGTTTGAAAGTGTTATTAAAAAAATAATCATTTAGTACCTACAAAATATATTTTTGAAAAAAAGTGGGGGTAGAATTAAACCAAAATATATAGCTAGGAAAATTCCTGATCCAACGAGCCCAAAACCATTATCCTATTACAACTATTTCAGAAGTTATAGCGGTTTGTTTGAAAGTGTTTTTAAAAAAAATTATTTTATTTATTAAAAATCTATAATTGAAAAGTAGGGGGGGTACACTTCATCCAAAATATATAGTTTCTTCGCGAAAAATACTTGAAATAACACGAATTTTAAGATTTTCGCTGAAATGGACCCAAAAAATGTTTGACCCACCCTAATATATATATATATATATATATATATATATATATATATATATATATATATATATATATATATATATATATATATATATATCTGTGCGTGTACAATATACCTATACATATATTAATTTTCTACAAATATTTAAATTTATTTCATGTTTTCATTGGTAAATTAATATTTTTGCATAGATCTTTATTTCAGGAAAAAGTTGTCCATGGTTACTTTCAATTGCCAAAGTCTCAGAAAACACGTGTTCTGTTTTTATCAGAAACCTGGTCCAATGACGATGAAAATACATATAGACATCCCGAATTTTGATTTCATTGCGAAATTTAAGCGTAAAAATGTTAGATCAGCAGGAGTGGCAATATATCAGAAATCTAATGATACCTCGAATATAGTAACTTCGAACATGGACATCCTATTACGACATATTCGTGAAGTCGATATTGGTCAATCATCAATTGGTGATATATGTGCTGCTCACTGTGTTTTGGACGATGGAACAAACATCATAATGGTAGTTGTTTACATTTCGCCCAATAACACAGTTAATAATATCATAAAGTTTATATAAGTTAACAAATTTAACACTTGAATTTAAATAAAACTAAATCAATTCATATTAAGGCAACTTTATTGCTCGGAGTCTCACTAAAAACTAAAAACATTATTAATTCACACAGTTCGTTTATCTCCTAAGCTTAACTTAAAATCCGCAAGATTGCAGTTTCCACGATTCTTAATTTAAAGCATTTATTCTAGATTCTCAGAAATAGCCACATTGCAGTTTCCACGGTTGACGGCAATATGACCCTGGCCTTCGTCTGGGGTGTAAGTTGACCGTGGCCTTTGTCTGGGGTATTAAGTCTTCCCCTCTTAAATTCGAATGTCCCCATTCGTTTAAGTTCAAATCTTTGGATGTGCATCGTTCGATTGGGTTGATTGATTGATTGATTACAAGTGGATAATTCCGATCTTGATACGGATGATTGGATGTTTACTTCTTCTTCTGCCTGTGGAGTGCTGGCCATTTTCATGGTTTCTCTTTCCTTTTGTTGAATGTTAATCTGCGTCTTCTCATTCCTGGCGATGTACGCGATTATTAATATGCCCATCATCGTGAAGGATCCATAACTAGTCTATTCCTGAAGATCCTTTTCAGTTTTCAGGAGTTCTATTTGATGAGTGTTATTGATATGCAGGTCTTTCATTATTTCCAGTGAAAGCAATTCTCGATATTGTTTTTCTCTTGGAGTGGGTTGTAGAATAGCAGGCAAGGCACGAAGGGTTGACTCTTCCTTCTATATGAAGATTCTTCCGTTAACGTCGATCGTTGTATTGTGGTATTTAATAAGGAAAGTACCATTTATATGGTGTAACGCATCTTCAATCTTTAGGACGCCATTGAATTGATTTAGTAGTAAAACACCATCAGAAATTTCATCGATCGTGGAAACATGTTATTGATTTCCTTACAGGTTGCGTTTAAACTTTTGAGCAGGTATGGAATGCAGGTGGGTTTGCTTATGTCCATAATGCTTTGCTGATTACATATTGTTAAGTGACTTAAGGTCCTACAACTATTAACTACCGCAAATATTTGAATTTTATTTCTTAAAATATTTTCATGAGCTATGTCTGTAACTACATTGTTTCTATTAATAGGCTTTATTAGCAATTTTTCAAAAGTTACTTTTGTTGTTATTGGAATATTTATAACATAGAATAGTGAAGTGCTATCAGTAATAATTTTAACAGTGGCGAAATCTAGTGCCTCTTCCGGCGTTGAATATTGCAAATTTTCTTTATCTAATAAATCTGTAGCTAATTTCATTTCCTTTTTTGCTAACATAATTGAATTAATGATTCCTGGTTTAGCCCAATGAATGGCGTACCCTATATTAATTAATTCTTCTTTAATTAATTTTATAATTTATATTGAATACTTAAAACTAGACTACTTTTATTGTCTTCCTTCATTATTTTATTTATTTCATTAGTTAATTTAATAATATTATTTATTCTATCATTATAGAGTTCATTGATGACAACTTGCTTATTGTTATTGTCCAAGACATTATTTATTTTGTTTTGTATCATTGCAAAATCATCGTGGTCGGGGTTGCCCGCGATCCACTTCCACGCACTACCAATAATATTAATTGACCTTGCAACTCTATGTGGTTTAAGATTATTGAACAAATCCAGTATTTGTGTTAGTTCGTGATTAAGATAAGGAAATAAAGAATGTTTTTGACTTATTTGGTTTTCTAGGATGAGACTTACTTCGGATATGAAGGATTCATATTGACTAAGATTTATAATGTGAATTAGTTTGAAGTTACCGTCTTGAATTCTTGCCGTGCCTGCATTTAGAGCTACTATTTGTGAATTGGAGTAATCCAGGATTTGCACTTCGCCTCTGGTTTGGTAGACGACGTATCTGAAATGAAGAATTTTCAATTTCTGATATGTATTACTCTTGTGGACTGTTTTGCCTGATGTGGTAAGAATGGTTGTTTTAAAATTTTCTTTAACTGTTTCCCTGACATATCTAGCTGTTAACTTAGATCCTATTCTTTTGTTGTGTTTAACGAGCACTACCTCTCCCTCCGAATATTGTTTTATAGGTTTTCTCTTTAGATTATGATATCGGATGACTTTTTCTTGTTTCTTTTTTAATTTTTCTATGTTATCTTTACGAGCTTGTTCGAATTTCTCAGGATCGATGTTTGGGTTGCGACCGTAAAACAGTTCAACGGGTTTCTTTCCTGTGGGTCGAATGGATTGTAGAATTGTACTCATTGACAGAACGTTCTAGTAGTTCTTCGAAAGATCGATTTATACCGTCTACTTTCAGACAACGCATTATTTGGCTCAGGGTAAAGTGAAAACGCTCCACTTGACCATTGACTTCACTTTTGTAGGGTGGAGTTTTATAGGTATTTATTTTTAATTCATCCTCCATCATTGAAATGATTGCGGCCGAATTTAGGGATTTCTCGTTGTCCATTACGACATTTTCTGGGACGCCGATGAAGAATAGCAAGTCCCGAAGTGGGCGTCTAACATTTTCTATTGATCTGGATTTTATTATCTTGGCATGCGCCAACTTAGTAAAGTTATCAAGGGCTCTAAGGACTAAGTTTCGTTCTGTGGGATAAATGTCTACGTGTACGGTGTGTCCGGGATATTTCGGAATGGGGGTTGAAAGAATGTGTTGGTTATTCGGATGCCTATCATATTTAAGTTCTTTGCACGTTGTGCAACGTTTTACAACAGTTTTTACTTTCGAGCTCATTCGTGGAAAATAATATTTCCCTAGGAGTTGTTGCCGGTTTTCTTCGGCATTGCGGTGTGCTCTGCGATGCACGGAGAGTATATTTTCCTCCTGTTCAGTTTCACTTGTGAGGTCTCGAACAAAGATTTGAGTGAATCTAATTTTATAATCTTTAAAGTGCATTGGGTAGGTCTGCTGAATAAGGCCCATTAAAGTTTCATCAGCCTTTATAGTCCATTCAAAACGCGCGTTATGGTGTTCCAAAATAACACCGTTAAGAAAATCGAACCCTAAACGTTTTTGGGGTCGCTGATCACGAAAATCGAGGTCCCGCGGTCCTAAAACATGGGCGTCACCCCTAAAAATGCAAAAACACCCCTTTTTAGGGGGTTTTCGCGATTATTTCAATAATAATGAAAACGAATGCGATGAAATGCACTTTTTTTAATATTTATTTGCGAAGGTGGTTGATTTGTATTAAATTAAGGGGAACTTTATGATAAGGGGTGTACTAGCATAATGGCGCGATAAAATAGTGGGCGCCACTTATGCGAGGTATTACCCCCTTAGCCACAAGCCCGGAAGAGCATGACCAAGGAGCCAATACCATACATAAGAAATGAAAAGAAAATCCGGAACTCCTACGCCGGCCACACGGAGTTATCTAGCTCGCCGGAGGGGTCGTGGGGTGTGTGGCCGGGGCTTACCGCGGTTGGTTCACCACTTACCTGTGCCTGTGCAACTTTGACTTCCGTCTATCATCCTCCTGTCATCGCCTGAGCCGCATCACCCTGAAAAGGAATGACCCCCTCCCTCAACCATTCCACAAGAAAAATTTTAACGCATGGCCATTTTTAATAAATACCATCCTTTAATATAACATCAACCCAAACATTACATGGGAGCATTAACAATCACAACCTGATGAGTTGCCCGTGTCAAATATTAGCCGTGAACGAATACAATTCAAAAAAAAACATCGTAACTCGTGATTTTAGGGAACATGAGTATGAATGATAACAATAAAGCGCGCAGTATTGGCCAATACTCCTCGCTTTGTACAAACGAGATTACAATCAACAGAAATCACTTAGAAGAAAACAACTTTCCCGGAACCAACCAAGAACAACATATATCCGACAAGGAGCAACACAAATTCACAAATAAGTATCAAGAATATTATAAAGGTAATACTAACTACTATTAAAATTATTATATTAGGAATAAATTTTTCTTTGTTTTTTTTTTTCAAATTAAAGCAAAAAAGAAAATTTTTTGGGTTATTTTATTTTGTGTATTGTTTTTTTTTCGTGTGTATTTTTTCTCTGATCCAGCTGGTGTGGATGCACTATGGGTATTGCTTAATTACCTGAAGTTCTTCATTTATACTAATGTCTGCAGTTTGATAACTATCATCTAATTTTCCGGCAACTTTGCACTATTTAAACCATGTTCAAGTAATTTTGGATAAACTTCGGTCTGTTCTCCATTCCCCCTCGGTCTTCTGATTTTAAACCTGTTTCTTCATCCACCTACTCTCCAATGCCTTCCGCCATTTCTCTACACGGCTTTCCCTTTTTTTCTGAACTTTTGGTGACAGATAAACGAAGAGTAATAAAAACAAGGGTCTTGCCCCTTAAATAAATAAACAGTTTGTACAGATTAACACCAATCCGCACCTTTCCCTGCTTAAAATTTCATCAACGTAAAACACCAAAACCTGCATATCCTGCTCCATCAACTAAAGGGCCAAAAAAAAAACAATTTTTTTGGTATTGCTGGTATCCCCTTCGGTACCTCTCCAAACTCCTTTCCTATTGGTAACTTTTTCTGGTGCCTAACCTTGCTTGTATTTTCGCCTAGACTTCACAGCACCGAACTAGTCCTGATTGTTGCTAATTCGAAGCGAAATTGTTATTTTTTCAAATGGACTGTTAAATGTAAACACGTTTATTATATCAATAATTTAAGTATGCACATAATTATTTATTCACTTTATTAACTGAATATAATTTTAAGGTTTTAAACTTTAAGTTTCACTATAGTAATTTGAAAAAAGTTGAGAGTCTCGAATGTCGAGATTTCTGATTGATACTCTTCGACAGTCGAAGTGGGAATGTGTTCAGCTGCAGTGTCAACATCGTCTCCTCGCGTTTTTTAAGGCAACGGGAGTTATGCAAATGAATAAAAATGCCTTAGTAGTCGTGGTTCGTAACATCCCGCCCGCCTCATGTGATACATGATGGAAAGTAGCACCGCCCGCCATGAAGGATTGAGATAATTTGTGATTATTTGGTTTACAATGCAGCTTCTGTGAATACAAAAAAAAATGAATTACAAGTTTAACACTTACTCATCCTTCCTCGTGGGTAAGATGCACAGTTTGGTTATCGGTCTTTTGAAGGTTCCATCTTTGGTGGTCAACGTTACTACACGAACATGTCCATCTGAACCAGGATGAACCTTGATCACTCTCGCCAATAACCACTTTCCAGGGGGTAAATTTTCATCTTTTACCAGCACTAAATCGTTGGGTTTGACATCAGGTTTGGATGTGTGCCACTTGTTGCGAATTTGAAGATGATGAATATAGTCTTTATGCCATCTGCGCCATAAGTCTTGGGTTATTTTCTGGGCTAACTCCCACCGCGTGAGTCTGTTATCTGATGTAGTTAAGAAATCAGGTGAAGGAACGCACATTGGTTTTTCACCCAGTAAGAAGTGTCCTGGAGTGATAGCGTTAACATCTTCCGGATCGTCGTTTAGTGCGTATAACGGTCGCGAATTCAGGCACGCCTCTATTTGAGTAGTGACGGTCATCATTTCTTCTACCGATAATGTGGTGTTGCCAACAACACGTCGCAAGTGGTATTTGAACGATTTCACGGCGGATTCCCATATTCCTCCAAAGTGAGGTGATGCTGGAGGAATAAACCTCCACTCTGTGCCCTCATCTAGAAGAGTTCCCACCATGCTGTCACGTTGTGACAATTGATGAATTTGAGAATATAGAATTTTTTCTGCACCAACAAAGTTTGTGCCATTGTCACTGTACATGCGAGCACAGCGACCACGGCGACTTACGTATCGCTTGACGGCCGAGATAAATGCGTCAGCGGTTAGGTCGAACACCAGTTCGAGATGTACTGCCCGTGTAACAAGGCATATGAACACTGCTACGTAAAGTTTACTTGATTTCTGACCACGACGTTTCAAAGGAATCACCGAAAATGGACCAGCGAAATCTACACCAGCATGCAGAAACGGCTTGGCTGGCTTCACTCGATCCTCAGGTAGGTCCCCCATGAGTTGTGTTAGTGTTTTTGCTTTGTAGCGACAGCAGGTTACACACTTATGTATTAGTTGACGTACCGCGCTTCTGCCTCGAAGTATCCAATACTTATCTCTAATGTGGTGTAGTGTTAACTGTGTGCCTCCATGCAATGTAGAACTGTGTGAGTGTTGTATAATGAGTTCGGTAAGTCTGCCAGCGTGAGGTAATATAATAGGGCACTTTTCACTGTCAGACAAGTAGGCGTTTTTTAGCCGTCCTCCTAATCGCATCAGGCCACCTTCATCTAGGTAAGGATTGAGCATTTTAATTTTACTACTTGATGGTATGGGCTTACTATGTGTTAGTGAAGCTAATTCTGGTTTGAAATATGCCGCTTGTACTATGCGTAACCAAACTATTAAAGCTTCAGTATATTCCTTTGTGTTTAGAAATCCGTTGAGACGTTCAGGTGGAGCATGACTTGCATTGTTAAGAAAACGACGACAGTAGGCAGTTATTCTAATCAGCTTGCTCAATGATGAATATCGTTGTAGGAGATCCCAATGAGGTTCGTGTCCGGATGCATTGATATGGTGCGTAGACCTTGTCTCCTCTACAGAAGCAGATGTTTCACAAGGGCTCGGTTTAGGCCAATAATCCGAATCCTTCACAAGCCACATTGGTCCATGCCACCATAGATTGTTGTCCTTTAGTTCTGAAACTGTTAAGCCTCGAGTTAATAGATCCGCTGGGTTGTCTCCGGACTTCACATGTCGCCAGTTTGCACAGGGCACTTTGTTATGAATGAAAGACACCCTGTTAGCTACGTACACTTTCCATTTCGCTGGATGCTCCTTCAGCCACGCAAGCACAATGGTAGAGTCAGTCCACGAGAATACTGGATGAGACGAGAAGTTTAAGATTCGTTGAATTGTTGCGATTAAGTCAGCTAGTAAAGCTGCTCCACATAACTCAAGACGTGGTAGACTGACCGCCTTTAGTGGACTAACTTTTGTTTTGGCTACCACCAACACAGTCTCTACCTTACCATTTTCATCGATGATTCTTAAATATACTGTTGCACCATAAGCCAAGAGGGATGCATCCGAAAACCCATGTATTTCTATACCATGCTGCAAATTCATCGTGCCTAACCATCGAGCTATGGAAATTTCTTTAGTTGTCAATAAATCAGCTTTGTATCTTTGCCAGGTGAGTGCCATTTCACGTGGCAAGGGATCGTCCCAATCAAGTTTGCACAGCCAGAGTTTTTGTAGAAAAATTTTCGCGCTGATAATTATGGGTGATATCCATCCAAGTGGGTCGTATAAACGACTTGCGTCTGACAATACGGTTCTTTTTGTTGGAGTGCTCGATGGTGGGAAAGTCACTGAAAGGAAGAAGGAGTCTGTGTCAGGGTTCCAATTAACCCCTAAGGTCTTTACCTGAACGTCGGAGACCATTTTGTTGTTAATGCCAGGTTCGAGATCTTCTGACGGTATCGAATCGAGAAGGGTATAATCATTCGATAACCACTTCCTTAATTTAAAACATCCTAGTTTTAGGAGGTTTCGTAGCTCATCTCTCGACTTCACCGCAGAGGTTTTGTCGTAAGCCCCAAACAAAGCGTCGTCTACATAAAAATTTGCTTTCAAAATTTGTGCTGCGATGGGATGAGTATCCTGGTGATCATTGGCCAGTTGATTAAGAGTGCGACACGCAAGATACGGAGCGCTAGCTGTGCCATAGGTGACGGTGCGTAAACGATAGCATTTAACTTCCTCCTTAGGGGTTTCTCGCCAAAGTATCCTCTGATAGTCAGCGTCACTTTCATGTACCAGTATCTGACGGTACATCTTTTCGATGTCCGCAGTAAGCACATATGGAAACAACCGCCATTTCAGAAGGATTTCAAAAATGTCATTTTGAACTTTAGGTCCAATGTGAAGCACGTCATTCAATGAATATCCAGAAGTGGTGCGTTGGGATGCATTAAACACCACTCTTAATTTTGTCGTCGTGCTGCTAGGTTTAAGGACCGCATGATGCGGCAAGTAATAATGTTCTGCTTCGCTTTTGACTTCGCTTTGAATCAATTCCATGTGATTTAACGTCGCATAATCTCGCATAAATGAAATATATTGACCTTGTAGTTCATTATCTCGAGAAAAACGCCGTTCCATGCGATGAAGAGCCATTAATGCTGCCCCACGCGAGTTCCCAAGATGTTCTCGATTCGATTTAAAAGGCAGTTTCACAATATATCGTCCTGTGCAATGTCTTTCATGTGAAGCCTTGTACATCTCTTCACATTCAAGTTCATCTGGGGAGAGTGTAGGTGTGAATGGAACTTCTTCCGTCTCCCAGAATCTATGTAATAAGCTATAGAGATTGGCTGTGGATATATGAAAATTGTGAACAGAATTTATATGGGTATGACTTTGTACTGGACCAGATAAGATCCAACCAAGACGTGTCGATTGAGCAACCGGTGTACCTGCAGGGCCTTCGCGTATTTCCCCATGAAGGAGCGATGCATATATGTCGGCACCTATTATCACATCTATTTGAGCGGGTTTGTGGAAGTCCGGATCGGCGAGCTGCAAACCTTCAATGTGGGGCCAATTATTGTGCTCGATGTATTGCGATGGAAGCATTTTTGTAAGCGTGGGTAATACTAGGGCGTGTACGTCACAAATTTTATCATGGTTGTTAACAGACGATATTCCAAAGGTGACTGCAGATTCCACTACTCCTGCGTCAATTTCCCATATTCCGGTGAGAGATACTGCGACCTTTTTCGTTCTTAAATCCAGCATTTTGGATGACTTGAGGGATATAAAGCTAGACTCAGATCCCTGATCCAAGAGAGCTCGAGATATTATCACGCGTCCGTCTTTAGAATGAAGTCGAACTAGGGCAGTGGCCAGCAACACTGTTTTAGTGCACCTCTTATCATTAGAAACATGGAAAGATGTGACACTTGTGGCATGTGGTTTATTTAGGTCTTCCTTTGATACACCCTTTGTTGTTGCGGGCTGTGGTACTGGTAGTGTCATTTGAGGTGTATCAATCTCATGAATCATTGTATGATGTTTTTGCTGGCATCGTTTGCAGCAATGCGTCGATTTACAAGATGCTGCAATATGATTTGGTCTCAAGCAGTTCAGGCACAGTTGCTTACTACGAGCGAAGGCTAAGCGCTGACTTGGAGATTTTGCTCTGAACTGTGGGCAGAAGATGATCATGTGATTGCATTGGCAACATCCACACAGATGATTTGCTGAGACATGATGTGTTATGGTCCGATCTAGTGTAGTCTTTTGCGTTTTCTGGCGACTTGTTGCTTTATATTGGTTTTCTGTGGTTTGATTGGATTTCAATGCATTTAGTGTTTGAAGCCGGCTTTCTAAAAATGTTTGTAGTGATGAGTAGGTTGGAATGTCAGTGGAATTCGATAACGACGTTTCCCAATCCTTACGAGTGTTTGACTCCAATTTGTTTGCTAAGAAATATATTAGCCAATCATCCCAGTGTTTCACAGGTCTCTCTAGATTTTCTAAAGCGCGGACATGTTGTATAAAAGCATCAAGTACACGACGTAATTCATTCGGGGTTTCGCTAGACATGCTTGGTAAGGTAATTAATGCTTGGAGATTCACATTCACTAAAAGGCGTTCATTATCGTAACGTGATGTTAATATCTTCCAGGCAGATTCATAATTTCAGCTCGTAATTGATAAATGTTGGAGTAATTTAGCTGCATCCCCAGAAACGACAGACTTTAAATAATGTAGTTTTTGTATTTCTGATAACGATGTGTTGTCGTGAATTAATGATTTGTAAGTATCATGAAATGAAGGCCATTCAATGTATGATCCAGAAAAGGAAGGCAAATTAATCTTTGGAAGTCTCACTGAGCGCCCCGCTGATGTGGAAGAGTCCATAACAGTCATATTGCCTAACGATGTGTCGTGTGCCTTGGCAAATACTGCTATTTCTTCTTGTAGCCATGCTGAATGTTCAATGTACACACATTCAACATCCGAAAATAAGTCCTGCTTAAAATATGTATCCTGTTTTCTTTGTTCAGTCGACATTTCACTTGTGAGATCATCATGATATATTAAATATTGGGTCCAATACGAGTCTAAAAGTCGTAACCGAGCTTGGAGAAATTGTTCCGTACGTTTAGCTTTCGCCGTTTTCATAGTATTTTTTGTAAAATTTTGTATGCGCTCGGCGACTTGCATTATCTTGGATTTTAGTCCGTCCATCGTAGACCTCAAACGATTTTTTCTAAAGTATCAAAAAAGACGATCGGAGACACGTATATCTTAAAATGAAATTTCTTTTTGTTATGCCGCGTAATCGTAAAATCAAGAAAATTATTTATGATGTCGTCTAATGTATTCACAAATATTTATTAAAATTTAAACAATGCTTAAAGAGATAAAAAAATTGATAAAATATAATTCTGACTAATCAATGTAGTAACCTTCAAAGTCTTTCTCAATTACACACAAAAACTTCAAAAGTCTAATGCAGATGTAACGGGATGTCCTCAACATGCGATCTCGATAACGCTTTAAAGTCTTTGTAAATCACACACAAAAAAATTCAAAAAAGTAAATTTCTTATTAATCAGTGTTTCTTATTAATCAAAGTTTCGGCAAATTACACACAAACTGGAATTTAAAAGACTTAATAGTCAAGTATAGTGTAATGCAATGTCCATATATTTAAGAAATAAAAATCTGGTTACAGGTTACACCTGTAAAGTTTAGAAATTATTGAAGTACCTTGTTTCAATATGGATAAGACCAATGTCAGATTTGATGTTGTAAATATATTATTTATACTCCAAAAAATAAAATCAAATTCTGACTTCAGCTGTAAACGTTGATAGGAATGTTCGCATAATGATGCTTAACTCAATTGTCCGTTTTACCGTTTCCCTATTGAATAGTCACGAATGTTGATTACAGCTATCCGGCTCGAAGGACCAGAAATTTATGTTAAATGTAAACACGTTTATTATATCAATAATTTAAGTATGCACATAATTATTTATTCACTTTATTAACTGAATATAATTTTAAGGTTTTAAACTTTAAGTTTCACTATAGTAATTTGAAAAAAGTTGAGAGTCTCGAATGTCGAGATTTCTGATTGATACTCTTCGACAGTCGAAGTGGGAATGTGTTCAGCTGCAGTGTCAACATCGTCTCCTCGCGTTTTTTAAGGCAACGGGAGTTATGCAAATGAATAAAAATGCCTTAGTAGTCGTGGTTCGTAACATGGACTGACTAGTGAATGTGTTTGTCTTCCAGGCAGTAGTATAGGTTAAAAAAAAACTGATTTTTTACTATTTTTATTTCCTCATAAATTACAAGCCTCCAGCCGTCTAAATTCGAACTCCCTTTTCTTTTCTTTTTCCAAAAAAAATTATCTTCCATTATTATTTTTTCCCTCGCCTATTCTTTTTTTTTTAAATTTTCCTGTTTCCGCAAAGTGATTTTTTTCCAAAATTTCCCCTTACAAGGTGATTCCCAAAATAAATTTCCCAACCCAAATAAATGATAATTCCGACCGTTATATACCCTCGGGTCCACAAGGCCGACTCGCGAGGCAGTGAGGAGCCGAAAAAACGGACGGTTTTTATACCATAAGACCTAATATTTTTGGCGCCAATGTGGGACTCGACTCACGACCTGAGAATAGGAGTCTCATGCTCTAGTGACTGAGCTAGCCGGGCATCACAGGTAAGAGTAGTAATACGGAACGAGGTTAGAGGAGTGATTACGCCAACTTTGAACAGGTGGAGCGGTCAGTAGATCACTCGGAAGAATATCTGGAAGTCCCAGGATCCGGCTGAAGGCAATTCCATATTGTCTCCCTCCGGTTCCTGTAAACTTACAGACATTCTCGCCAGAACCGGTTCCTCTCGTACCGTGGAGTTAATCTCACGCAATCCCACATTGCATGTGACTCACCCTAGTAGGACGACAGGCAACTAGTTCGCCGAGTTACACCCACAGCCTGACCAAAAATCAAAAAGATGAAAAGGAAACCTTGAGGAAATCAACGACGTAGGTCTTTGGCGTGATATACACCGAGACTCTTACCGGCCCAAATCGAATATAAGAGTGGTAAAGCAAAAACAGTCAGATCATCTCAATATGAAGGATAGGGGAAAAGTTAACACTTACACAGGTATAGCCATAAACCATAATAAAAAAGAAAATAAATTAACGCTAAGTCAGGAGAAGTACATATAATCTCGTGAGAGTAACTATAACTTAGAAATGTGTAAAGTTTTATGAAACGCATTAGGACCAAATAACCTAGTCAGCCTAACTAATGCCGGGTTAAGCAAATAAACAAATCGTAACTATGAAATTAGTTTTAACACCGCTTCGAGAGTTACCTTCGATGAAGTTTCGGACGGTGCTGACTTATATAAGCCAAGTATTAGTGCCCCATTCTCGGCCGGACAGTCCACTTTTAAGTTCCATCTTGCTAGCTTATAACTGCGACACATGCATTCGAGGTTGTCGGGAGTTGGCTCTAGTAGTAACTGGTTTGTCAGCCACCCCAGAGTCTGTCCAAGCTCCATCATCAACGAGCCGACCATCTTGAATTGTACATATAATTCAGCCACGAATAAAGTGACACCTCGCAGCTTACGACAGTTTGTGGAGCGGTAGGCCTTAATTAAAGCCTGCTGATAGGCCAGCATTAACCTTAACAGGCTCCTAAAGGCACTATCTTCCACGGGATTCATCGTGTCCAGCAAGCCAAACATCTTAGCTCCGGTATTACATAAAAGTATTTCATCACAAGACCGGTTGCAAATAATCTCCATAGCCTTACTTAACACAACAGGATTATCTTTAAAATCTTTAAATATTATTACGACTCTCGACCCTATGGTATCGAACGAGCTCGGATTTTCTCTTAGACAGACAATCACGTTGACCAGGTAACTCAATGCGGCGCCCTCGGCCGGTGTTAGTGAAGTTGAAAGAGGTTTATCCTTAATAGCAACAGGGCCACTAGTAGACAATGAGCGAATGCCCGCTTTAGGAACAAACTCCTTCGCGAAAGGAGATAACGCCGAAAATAAATGTGGCCTTCTTAGCACCTTGTGATTGATGGGCAGGCCATAATAAGTTCGCTCGAAATGTTCACCCATTGTTACCTAACACAAACGAGATCAAGGCACCCGAAAAAAATTCTTCAACGAGCTATTTCGTTGGTGTCCTCGCTTGTTGAATTCTACGTTAGTTGTTTCTTCCGAAATTTCTTATCTAATGAAACAATAATTGAAATATCTACTATAATAATAATCGAGATATTCCTTAATATACTCTCTACTAATACAATATCAAAACCTTAGCAATACGAAACTAATTGCTCTAATCTAAGCACCGAAAGTTGAAAGCAAAATTTTGTACGCCAAATACTTTTCCAAAAAAATTAGTACCCTACGAACTTACAGCAAAAAAAATCCGCTATACTGAATGTAACCCAGGGTGTGAACAAATCAAATAATTAATGATATTAGGTGAGTGTACCTAGACAACAAAATTAACGCCTACTAGTGTGTAGCGACAGAACAATAAAAGTGTATTGGTATATATATAAATTAGTGTATATGAGTGAGTATATGATATGCTTTAATTCAATCTAAGGGTGGAATGGTTGAGGCAGACGCCAATCCCCTCAGGGCTCCCGCATGTCGATGGCCTCGATGGCAGTTGGTGAAAACTATGAAGCATAGTCATCACCAAGTGTCATCCAGGTCTCCGACCCAGCTTCAGGTCTACACCCGAAAGAAGGACGGAAACGAAAATTCAAAATCGCATCGCCACGAAAGGAAAGGAAACTTCTTCAAAAATAAAAAAATTTGGGGGATCCGCTGTTCAACCACAACTGAGCTACCTTTCGGAAAATCAATCAGTTGGGAGAAACAGACGAAAAAAAAAACTCAGGATATAAACAAAAAAATAGAATTTAAAAAGCTGGATGGACCTTCCGAAGGAACAAGGGGCGCAGTGGCAGGCGTTAACACGCCTGTTACCAAAGACGGTTAAGCCCTTGTACCAACTTCAACTTCCACCAGGAAAAATTAAAAGAGGATCCTGTTCACGGACCGACTCAGTGGCAGGCGGTATCATGCCTGATACCAGAGTCGCCGACCCTAGAAACAGGACAGGGATGAACCACTACTACACCTGCACGCATAGCCAAGCGACCACTCGCTTGTTAGCAAGCCGTGCAGGTCAGCATGGTTCGAAGCTACTCCCAAAACGAAGAAGTTACCGCGTAAGTGAACGGACAGGCCTAAAAGCGAAGACAAATAAAAATTCACATAGAATTTGGACAGGCGCTGAAAAAAAAATTCGGCAAAACAGACAAAGGCTAAGGCCTCGCGGTACTACCTTAGCCCACGGCGAGCGCTGGGTAAAAGTGGTGAACCATAAAAAAAAATCAATCGTTGTCCGTGTAGGCACAAGTGGTACTAAACACCAGAAAAAAATTAAACTTCAAGGTCCGTGTAGGACAGTCAACGGGCTTTAAAAGCTTCGTTGGGCGCCATTTATGTACTAGCATAATGGCGCGATAAAATAGTGGGCGCCACTTATGCGAGGTATTACCAGAGATAACATAATACTCCGTATAAAGATGCGACAGCTAGAACAAAAAAGCCGAACGCTTTTTGCCTCGGCAGGCCTCTGAGATTGCCTCCCCCTTAGCAACATGCAACAAATTCGAGTGTCTAGCTACACAAGGAGGCGAACGTGGTCATGGTCCGCAGCACAAGAGATGCGGTGAGTTTGTGGATAAGGAAGCTAGAATTTTAGGGGGGCAAGGAAAGGAACTGACAACAGAATGTTTCTCGCAACATCTTTTTTTCTTTCTCATCTTTCAAACGTTTGCCTCTAGCGCTACATTGAAGGATTTCCCTGATGCTTTGTATTTTAACTATTTCCGTGTATTCCACGTTTCCGTGTATTTTTCCGTGTATTTTTCAATGACTGGCTGAGATCCACTATCAATTTCACTTGATTTCAAATTCTTGGTGAGAGGGTTTGCGATATTTTAAAATAGGTGATTAGTTGAGGTTTTGGTTACTTTTTTTTATTTTCTGGTATTTCGGTATTGGCTAACTCGATTGATTTTAGAATCGAATTTAGGTAATTATTCTTTGTTTTATTTTATTCAAAATCTGGGACAAGTGCTTTTTATAAATGCTTGTAAAGTTAACTCCCGCCCACAACCTGCTCAAAACAATTCGATCGTAATTGTTTTGGTAAAAATAAATTAAAAATAGGTTCAATACCTTTATAGGCTTCATGTCCAGTCAATTTTCAGGAAAAACGTATGACAGAAGGAATTCATTCTCGGACTTGCAATTACAGGATTTCTCCATTTTAGAGTCCCCTTATCAACAATTAAATATTGAGCTCGTAAATATATACTGCAAACAATGAAAGTGAAAAACAATTTCTTTATATTTGTTCTTCTGGTGGAAACTAAAAAAAATAAGTTTTCAAATTTTTGGACTTCCATTTTATTAGTTATAAATTTTCAAAAAGTCGAAAATCTTAAAATTTTAACAAATTTTGAAATCTTTAAATTGATCTAGTTCAAAACTATTTGACATAGAAAGCTGAAAGTAGCACCAATTTCTTCTGCTTCAATAAGGCTTTAATACGTAATATACAATATAGTATTATTAGTAAGAATAAAACTATAGTATTATTAGTAAGAACGAAACTTTTGTTTTTGGAATATTTCAAAATAATATTTCTCCAAATTTTTGAAAAAATTATATTTTGTACATACAATCTTAACGTACATATAATGCCAAAATTTAGGATAGGACGACATTGGGATCATATAGAAATAAATGTTTTTAGGTACTCAATGAACGCAATATAAAAAAACATTTGCCAAAAACATAGCCATTTACTAATTTGGGTATGGCCAATTAAATGGAAATAAAGTCAACCCTCTAACTTGATCGAAAACTACCCCCAGGACAACTCTTATTACTAAATTTTAGGGTTTCACACTTGCACTCCAAAAAATTTTTGTTTATGGGCTATTTATAAACTATGAGTCAGTGGCGGTTCCTCTTTGGAAGCAAAGGAAGCACTGCTTCCCTTGACCAAATAGGCAACTTCATAAAACTACATTTATATAAATAATAATAAATTTAAATTTAAATCAAGATCAATCGCAACAAAAATCCTAACATATTTCCTCCTCTGAAAACACTAAAGCTGGAGATATTACAGCTTCCCATTGCTGTGTTAGGCCTCGAACATGGTATGATCTACGCTAATTCGAGACGTTAAATTTTCCTGGCGCCGCTCTTATCGTGGCCGAGGCCTTACACAACATGGGGAAGCTGTAATATCGTCAGCTTCTTTGCCACAGAAAATCAAAGTAAAAACTCCAACACATTCAATCTAATTGGACCTACACTCACGCAAAGGTTTGCTTAATACAGTACCCTCAGAAGCTGAGCTAAACGCAGCTTCTTCGGAACCGAACAGCGAGAATTGAGAAGTCGAAGATAGAGAAATTTTCTGTAGCCACCGTATTCTCTTTGTTTTCTTGGTTCCTTTTTCTGGTAATCTGTTCTGGCTTCGAGCAATATTTTTGCTCTTATAATTTTGCTTCGTAATTTTGTTTTTGACTCTTGATTTTTCGTTTGTAGATTGAGTCAAGAAAAAAGAGATATATATTTATTCTAGTGGGGTGGCAGGCGGTGTTTATTGAATATAAGCTGATAACTTTGTAGCTTCCATTATATTTTTATGATTCTCTTTAATGATGATTAAAAGGATAGAGAATATTTTTATGAAATGCATTTTTGAGTACGGGTTGCCTGAGGTGTTTTTTTTTGCAAGAAGAATGTAATGATGGTAGACGAAGGTTACAATAGGGTTTTATTATTACTATCTTTTTTATATTTTGGATTATTATAATTTAACAGCTTTTGTTTGGACGCTTTAATTTTCGGAATTTGAAAAAAGGCGCAAAACGCCCGCTAGCAGTGAAACTATTTCGACAAAATGCAAAAATTCACGGCCTGGAATTTAATTTTTTTCTTTTTTTTTAAGTTTAAACATTTTTTCTTGTCCACCATCCTAAAGGAAACTGCATATTAAAAAGAGGAAAAACCTCATGCGATGCACAAAAATTAAAGGGCAATTAAATTTCATATTTGAAGTCTTTTTGGGACTTGAATAAGATATTTTGACCTGAAATTGTAACCAGTTATTGTATAAGTTGACTGAAAAAATCCGAAGAAGCCAGAATTTAGCAGTTTTTTAAGTTTTTTTTAACGTTAGATAAAAATTTTATATTGTAACCGCTGATAACCAAAATAATAACGAGCAGCCTCTATTTTTTTGCATTTTGCGGACCTACACATTCCGAGATATGTATATGCATCTATATTTAGAAAGAACGACCAAAATGATGAAATTTTCACAAAATGGCCGATAACTTACATAGCGGCGGTTGCTAGAGGTAGAAAATGTCTATTTCGTATAGTATCCGTAGTTCCAAAATTTTTTTTTTAGATTGGAAACAATTCCATATGTTTGTTTATCTGACTCCACTTTGTTATTTTTCAGTTTTTTTTAGTTAATAAAGCCTTCGATACTTTTATTTTTATCGTTCGCTTTGGGCATTGCTTCCCTTATCCTGAACCTTACGAACCGCCACTGCTATGAGTATTTCTTGAGACCAAAATCAACCCTATCGGTGAAGCGGAAGCCACCCCCACAGCAACCCCTAACCTTAAATTATTTTCTTTACGCCCAAAATGAAGGTTCACCACGCCAATTTTTAAAGTACATACACTAGGGCTTATACAAAAACCGACTTATAGGTACATATACAACTTTATCCATTATTATAGTCTCCCTCAATAGTGGTACATTCATTCCAACGCTTCTATAACATTTCTATGTCGTTCTTATAGAACGATTTGATCAACCTCCTCATTGGAGCCATATTTCTTGCCGCCGACCATCTTTCTTTTTTAATTTCAGAACAGGTAATATTCGCTTTAGGCTAAATTTGCATAAGTCGGTGTACGTAGAAGCAATTCGAAGTACAACTTGGGCGATTTTGCCTTTGTTTCGATCGCCTATCGTGGTACGGTGCATTAACTTGGTGAAGGGGCACTTGTTTTTCTTTGCTGTTTTCTTCGCGATTTCGTCGTTAGTTATGTAATATTCACTATTGATCCCCTTCCCCTTTCCTTTTCAAAATAGTCGAAACACTTCCCAAAATAAACGTCTGTCCCAGCCGAATTTTTCATGTTTTGTCACTTTGGACGGCTTTCCTGGCAGATGTCTACTTAGTTGATGGCCAATTCAACGGTTGGCTTCCCCGTCAAATCTGAACCCCACCCTATCTCTTCGGGGGTCCCCCAAGGATCAATTTTATTACCGGCCCTATTTCTTATCTTTATAAATAACCTACTTTCGATCCCCTCCAACCCACTTCTCAGCTTTGCTGACGACGGTACCCTACGTTACTCTTACAGCTACAATAGAAGACAGACTCATGCCAGATCTGTCTTGATGATCGTGAATTAATGTTCAATTCTATTAATAACGACATTAATCTCATTCTAGAGTGGGGAAAAAAGAATCGTGTCGAATTCAACTCCACCAAAACTAAGTACTGTCTTATTTCGAAACAAAAAGCTCAACACCTCACCATCCTTAACAGTGGAAGACGTTAAACTAATGGCCGACCCATCCCTACACATCTTAGGCGTGATATTAGCCAAAGACTTGCGATAGAATGACCACATATTCCAATTCGCCAAACAAGGATCCCAGTGCTTGGGATTTCTTAAGAGGTGCAAGTTCCTCCTCCAGCCATCGGCTCGTGCTGTTATTTATAAATCCTACATTCGGCCTCTTCTCGAATACAACTCCCTCGTTCGGGGCGGCGATTCGATAACCACCTTGGTATGGTTAGATAAAGAGCAAAAAAGCGCACTTAAATTAATTGATGACGACACCGCCTGCTCCACCATCGACCCCTTGAGCCACTGTAGGAATGTAGCAGCACTGACAAAATTTTATCGCTACTATTATAGCGACTGCTCCTCCGAAGTAAACGCTCTCCTGCCTCCACGGCAATCTTATAACCACAACACTGGATTAGCCCACTCGTCTCATTCCTTCTACCTACAACTCCTCCTTTCACGCACTCAACAAGATATGAATTGTTCAATCCCAAACTTAAAAATAAAAATATATTAGGCAAGAAAATGAAATTTCAAATTATACTTACCTGTTTTAAGGTACAGAATTGGTGAGCTTTCACCAAACCAAAAAAGGTCAAATCTAAAAATATATGAATTTATGAAATTGAATCGAATTAATTTAATGTTAATACTGAATTTAAACAATAAAATTGAATTAAAACAATACAATTAGACATTTAACAAATCATAACAAATGCGTTTTACAATTTATAAATAACATGCAAAAGAAACAGCAACAAAACACAAGGAGAAAACGATAACATAAATAATACATAAACTAACACATTTTAAAAGCATCAGGTACTTGTTACTTCTAAATCACGTCACAATAAATAGATTATACAACTCACACGAGAATTTAGATTAAAATACCACGTAAAAATTGAAAATAAAGACACCTAATGACAGGTGTAAACAAGCACACCAAACTATTGAAATTTGCACTTCGTAGCAAATTTTTTACACAAAACACAACGGAAAACACTGAAACAACACCACATGAATGAGTAAACACTAGACTTACCTGTATACATACACGAACACCTTAAAAACCGCGAAAACCAAGCTCGCGACTTCGCGAATTCTGCCGCGGTGCAGTAGCTGTCAAACTTTATTGACATTCATGGTATGATATGTCAATTTCATGTAAAATTTGACGACAAGTCCAATGGTGATGCCAGAAAAACGCGATTTTTTAGCATAAAAAAGATATTTAGATTTATTTAAAATTGAATTACTTTAATGAGAGAGAAAGAGAAAGTAACAATTAAGATTTAGAATGAGATAAATATATAAATGCAGAAAAATCATTTTCGAAAAGTATCAAGTACTACATAGGTCAACGTGATGCAAAAGGCATAGAAAAGTAAAAATTTACGTCAATATAAAAAATAAAAAATAACATAATAATTAAAAAGGATAAAATAAGTGATTTAAAGCCCATGTTATGTAATAAGAAATAGCTTACAGCCAAATTAAGAATGAAAATAATGTTTAGAACAAGGAATGGTAATGCAGTACAGCAATAACGGTCAAATTTTAGCTATAAAAACCCGGCCGAAACAGACATCAGGGCACTCGTGTTCTGCTGAAACATAGTGAAGTAATCGTTCAAGCCATATGCCATTCTTGGTAATTGCTTAACAATATGCTTAACTATTTCAAGGGAAAGGAATGTTAAATAAATAATTTTTTATATAATGTTTTCCAGCCAACTACAGCGTGCGTATCATCAACTAAAAACAACGAGGGATTAATTGACGAACGATATACTAGCATCAACCAGAAACAACGAGGGATTCATTGATAAAGGATTGCGCTCAGGATTTCGTCTTCGAAAGGCATCATTTTTTTTAGAATAGGAAACAATCACAAAGTTAGTAATAGTACCCTCACATGCCCTAAGGGTGAAAGTGAGTATTATATGCTATTCTTTGTTTTTTTTCTTTTTATATAATTTTTTCTACGTAACGTTGAGGGTTAAGAGGTTTTTTTTTGTTTTGGAGTTTTTTATTGAATTGATAAGTTTATATAATACAAGAGAAAATAAATCGAATGTTCTTGGAAGTTAAACCACCACGCCTTCTTTTATTTATTATTAACAGATAATTCAAACCTAAATTTTTTTCTTCTGTATTAAACATTGGTGGTTCCATCCAGGAGCCGTGGTGGTACTTTCAAGAATATTGATTTACTCAGGGTTTGGTTTGGGAAGTTTTTTTTTTCTCACATACGATTCCTTCCATAATGGCGTCTGTACAACAACTAAACGAAAAGCAAAAGGCGTTGAAGTCTCGTTTGGACAAATTCATCGAAAACCAAAAGAAAACTGCATTAGTGAAGCGAACCCAAGGATTCTACGAGTCTAGAATCACAAGCATGAAGAACATGTGGGCAGAATTCCTGGATAATGATCTCGCATTAAGTGCCGCAGCAGCAACACAGGATCCATCAAATTTATCTGATTCTTCCATGTTGGAGAAATACAATGAAACAGAAATTAAGTACCTCGATTATCTTACCGATTTAATGGACGGTCTTAAGAAATTCACGATTTCACCAACGATTCCGCCTGCTGCTCCACCCCCAACATCAATGATAACCCAACAAGATATACCTCTACCGCGGATTAGCCTGCCAAAATACAATGGGGACTATGATCTATGGCGTTCGTTCCATGATGTTTTTTCTTCGCTGGTTCACAATAATTCTAAATTGTTTCCAGTCCAAAAACTACACTATCTCAAGGAGTGTCTAATTGGCAAGGCAGAAACATTGCTCAGGCATGTACCAATGACCAATGAGAATTATGAACCAGCGTGGTTAAAATTAAAGGAGCGTTATGAGAATAAACGTATTCTCGTTAATCACCAACTTAAAACTCTCATGAACATCCCCAAATTGGCCACGGAGACCGCGAAGGGCATGAAGACGTTAATCAACACCACGTCCGATTGCCTGCAACAACTGAAAAATTTGGATGTCGACACGAAGTCCTGGGACGCCATCTTAATTTATGTCCTGGTGCAACGTCTACCTTTCATCACATTAAGATTATGGGAGGAAAATCAAGGGTAGACACAAACCTTGCCGACCTTTACAAAGTTTCAAACTTTTTTAACGAACCGTTTAAGGATATTGGAATCGATTGCCGACGTAGTTTCCAAGTCTTCACCCTCACAAGGGACAAAAACAACAGTTCAAAATACTCATGCGCATCATGTTACAAACCAATCCGGTTGTCCAGCTTGCCATGGCCGACACTTCATCGCTACATGTAGGAAATATCAGGCCATGACCAATACAGCCAAACGTAACGTTATACAAACATCTGGGAGATGTTTGAACTGCCTCTCAAGCCAGCACAAGGTCAATGAGTGCCCCAGTAAATACAGGTGCCGCAAATGCCAACAAAGACACCACTCCTCCTTGCATATGGAGGAAGTACATCCAGAGAGAACTAAATCTGCAGAAGTTTTCTACACCACGTCACACGATGATCCCAACCAAGGTGCAGCTAGATCCACGCATTCCAATCAAGGATGCCTTCCCCCAGGAGACGACAAACCAAGGCTCGGCCCTCCAACAGCTAAATCACATTTAGTCAACGGTATTGAAGAACTAAACTCCGTTAAAAACTTCCTTGCTACAAAGGATCAACATGCGCTATTAGCAACAGCATTGGCGGTTGTTCATACGGAGCAAGGGAAACAAAAAATACTGCGATGTCTCGTGGACCCAGGGTTCATCGTTCATCACAGCGGCGGCATGCAAGCAGCTAGACGCCAAGACTACTAACACCACAGTACAAATTACAGGCGTGAACACAAGTCCAGCAGCCATATCGAAACAACAGGTCAAACTCACCTTACATTCACATACTTCAAACAAGGCATCAATTACAGATGAATTCCTAGTGCTGGATAGCATCACGGATCCTTTGCCAACAAGAGCCGTCCAAAAAAGGGACTGGGAACATCTCGTACATTTGCAGCTAGCAGATCCAACCTTTTGGAAATCGGGAGGGATCGATGTTTTACTCGGAGCACGGATATATGTTAAAATCCTTCGGGCTGGCATCAAGCGTGGACCTGACACAGCTCCAATAGGTATTAAGACAATATTGGGTTGGATTATAATAGGACCAACCGAACCAATGCCAACAAAACGGGTATCAACATTTACAATTCAAACCAAGGAGATTAGTCTTGATGAACAGCTGAGACGGTTCTGGGAGGTCGAGGAGGTTCCGACAGTCCCAATACAGAGCAAAGAGGACGAACTCTGTCAAAATATTTATGCTGGAACATACTTACGCAAACCTAATGGAAGATATCAAGTTACTCTTCCATTTGTACACAATCAATTGCCATCTTTGGGAGAATCCAGGTATCAAGCGCTCAACCGGTTTCGGTCACTAGAAAGGCAATGGACCACTAAACCTCAATTGAAAGAAGATTACCAAAAATGTTTAGATGAATACATTAGCCTTGGGCATATGAAAGAATCTGATCCCCCTACAGAAGATGAGGAACACTACTACTTGCCTCATCACGCTGTATTCAAGGACAGCAGCACAACGAAATTACGAGTTGTCTTCGATGCGTCGGCCAAAACCACCAAAGGAAAATCCTTAAATGACCATCTCCTAATCGGACCAACAATACAACCTAAACTTTTCGCGACACTTCTCAATTGGCGAAAATACAAGATCGCAATGACGGCGGACATCGAAAAGATGTATCGCATGATTGAAATTGAGCCAAAACATCAAACGTTTCAAAGAATCATTTGGAGACATCCACAAAAATTAATTCCACAGGATTATAAGTTAACAACCGTAACTTTTGGCATGGCATGCGCACCATATCTAGCAATCCGCACCCTGCAGCAATTGGCGGAAGATGAGAAGGATACCTGGCCACTAGCTGCTCAAACTATATGTATATCAAAATTTTTATGTAGATGATTTACTGACTGGTGCTGATACTGTTCAAGATGCGAAATTACTACAACAGCAACTAATAGACATCACATCATCGGGAGGATTTCTCTTACGTAAATGGACAAGCAACAATCCAAATTTATTGGAACACCTGCCAATAGAACATCGTGAATTAAAATCTACGCTGACGTTTGATGCTGATGACGCTATAAAAACACTCGGTATACGATGGCACCCAGGACCGGACTATTTCACCTTTGTGGTCAGTCCAATACGTTCACATATTAACCCAACGAAAAGAAATATTTTGTCCGACATCGCATCATTATATGATCCGTTGGGATGGCTTTCACCTGTCCTAATCATCGCCAAGGTAATAATGCAAGTTTTATGGATTACTGGATGTGAATGGGACCAGCCAGTGTCCACCCAAATTGAAACTCAATGGAATGCCTTTAAGGAAGAACTGAAAAATTTGGAACTTCTTCGGATACCGAGGTGGATTCATTACTCCAAACCGTCTATTAAGCAATTACATGGATTTTGCAACGCCTCTGAAAAAGCATATGCCGCAGTCCTATATTTGCGAGTCGAAAAAGCAACGGAGACATCACTTCCACGCTTCTCACCTCCAAAACAAAGGTAGCTCCTACCAAACCAACCACAATTCCTCGTTTGGAATTAAATGGAGCTGTAACGTTGGCCCGACTGATCAAAAGCACGAAAAAGGACATGGATCTACACAATATCCCAACGTTCGCTTGGACAGACTCAACAATTACTCTTCAATGGGTAAAGGAACATCCATCTAGATGGAAAACCTATGTGGCTAACCGGGTGGTTGAAATACAAGACATCATCCGATTTGACCAATGGCAACACATTTCAACGAAGGACAACCCTGCTGATGTAGCCTCAAGAGGTACGCCAGCATCAAAATTAAACAACAACTCTTTGTGGTGGCACGGACCAAGCTGGCTGACAACCAAAGAATCGCAATGGCCTAAAGTTTCACCAGTCAAGGAGCAAACTCACCTAGAAGCTAAAAAACCAGTTATTAAAAGTTTTCTAGCACATTTTAACGATAATATACTATTACGCTACTCATCCATCACTCGTCTCACTCGAATCATTGCGTTACTATTAAGATTCAAATATAATTGTAGGAACATAAAGGCCAAAAGTGTCAAACACTTAACCACTATAGAATTACAAGAAGCCGAAACCATCATCTTGCGACTTGTACAACAAACCAGCTTTCCACAAGAACATGACGATCTGCACAACAACCAACCTGTGAGACGCAACAGCCGATTACTTAAATTAACTCCATTCATTGACAAGGCCGGCTTAATACGAGTTGGAGGAAGACTGTTCAACGCCACAATCCCTTACAATAGGAAACATCCTATTATCTTGCCACAGGAACATCCAGTTACTCGTATGATCATTGACAAAACGCACATCGACACCTTACATGGAGGAATATCGTTAGTTTTAACCACAACACGGCAAAAATATTGGATTTTGGATGCTAGAAGATGCATCACTAGCTGTATACACAAGTGCCTCATATGTGCCAGACTGAAAGGACAAACTATGACACAACTAATGGCCTGACCTACAGTTCGAGTTAACATAAATAAGCCGTTCACAAATGTTGGTATTGACTATGCTGGCCCTATCACAGTCAAAACTTCATCCCTACGAAATGCGAGACTGCAAAAAGCCTATATTTGTGTTATGGTATGCCTTTCAACTAAAGCGGTGCACATCGAACTAGTTTCAGATCTTTCGACTGTCGCATTCATCGCTGCGTTAAAGAGATTTGTAGCCAGAAGAGGTTTATGTTCGGCAATTTATTCGGATTGTGGCACTAATTCTGTTGGGGCTCAATCCATCCTTGACAAGGAACTCAAACAAGCCATTAAGGAAGCAACCCCAGTCGTAGCGCAAGTCATAGCATCTAAAGGAATAACATGGCATTTTAATCCCCCTGCAGCCCCGCATTTCGGCGGAATTTGGGAGGCAAGTGTGAAATCCATTAAACATCACCTTCGTCGAACAGTAGGAAAAGCCACTTGTACTTTCGAGGAATATGCGACAATCCTCACCCAAATCGAGGCCTGTCTCAATTCTAGACCACTCTCCTGCGTAAGAAATGACCCAGATGACTCGTTCATTTTAACCCCAGGTCATTTCTTAATTGGTCAACCACTTAACGCTATTCCAGAATCAAGCGTGAACGATGCACACATATCCTTGTCACAACGCTGGAAATACACACAATGTATGGTTAAACAATTTTGGAATAATTGGACTAAAGATTACCTTAACCATCTACAGCAAAGATCAAAGTGGCAACAAAAGCAGCCAAATATAGAAGTTGGTGACATTGTACTTCTCAAACAAGAAACCATGCCACCCATCAGATGGCCCCTTGGAAGAATTGAAAGAGTCTTTCCTGGTCCTGATGGATTAATAAGAGTAGTAGAGGTAAAAACAGACAGCAATACCTTTCAAAGACCGATCACAAAAATATGTCGCCTGCCAATAGATCGATGCACATCTGTCAACACAATAACTTCGTGAAGGATCAACAAACTTCAATGTTAAATGCGTTGTGTCGTAAAGACCACTGTGTTCTTTCTGTTGTCCAAACACTGTCCGATGTCAATCTGCTATAACTAATCAGCTCATTCCAGAATGTCCGAGTACGATTATACCGAAGAAGACCTGGCCGCCTTAGAAGACAGCCTACTAGCACCTCTTGGCAGCCCGATGCAGAGCCCCTTCTTGGACCTCGACTATGATCTCCAACTGGACTTTCCTGAGCTTTCCATTCCAGACATTCCGTTAGCTGATGTGCCTAAGAAGGATGTCCCTACTCCAAGCTCCAGTAAACCTGACAGACCACCAACGAAAAGGAAGATTCCAGTTCCTACGCTCAGCACTCCAGCCATCATCAATGGACGTCAGACTTCCAATCTACAGCTATTGAGACCAACTACCTGTTTAAAGGAATTAAGAGAGCGACTCGACAACTGTGTTCAACGCTTCGTGACCAGGGAAGGAGAAGACCTATACCTGCAGAAACACCTGTTGCAGCGGATAAACTTTCAAGGCATTCAGGCAAGCAAGCGGAAAGAACAAACCATCAATTTGCCGAACAAATACCAAGTCCGTTTACGAGTCAAGGCGGATGGCACGCTAATATTCCACCATCATCATAAACGTGGGATTAGCAAGTTGATAAAAAATAATAATAATAATAATAACACGTCTTGAACGTGACCGTTCAAAGGGGGGAGTATGTTCAATCCCAAACCTAAAAATAAAAATATATTAGGCAAGAAAATGAAATTTCAAATTATACTTACCTGTTTTAAGGTACAGAATTGGTGAGCTTTCACCAAACCAAAAAAGGTCAAATCTAAAAATATATGAATTTATGAAATTGAATCGAATTAATTTAATGTTAATACTGAATTTAAACAATAAAATTGAATTAAAACAATACAATTAGACATTTAACAAATCATAACAAATGCGTTTTACAATTTATAAATAACATGCAAAAGAAACAACAACAAAACACAAGGAGAAAACGATAACATAAATAATACATAAACTAACACATTTTAAAAGCATCAGGTACTTGTTACTTCTAAAACACGTCACAATAAATAGATTATACAACTCACACGAGAATTTAGATTGAAATTCCACGTAAAAATTGAAAATAAAGACACCTAATGACAGGTGTAAACAAGCACACCAAACTATTGAAATTTGCACTTCGTAGCAAATTTTTTACACGAAACACAACGGAAAACACTGAAACAACACCACATGAATGAGTAAACACTAGACCTACCTGTATACATACACGAACACCTTAAAAACCGCGAAAACCAAGCTCGCGACTTCGCGAATTCTGCCGCGGTGCAGTAGCTGTCAAACTTTATTGACATTCATGGTATGATATGTCAATTTCATGTAAAATTTGACGACAAGTCCAATGGTGATGCCAGAAAAACGCGATTTTTTAGCATAAAAAAGATATTTAGATTTATTTAAAATTGAATTACTTTAATGAGAGAGAAAGAGAAAGTAACAATTAAGATTTAGAATGAGATAAATATATAAATGCAGAAAAATCATTTTCGAAAAGTATCAAGTACTACATA
Source organism: Thereva unica (assembly GCA_949987705.1). Classification (NCBI taxonomy): domain Eukaryota; kingdom Metazoa; phylum Arthropoda; class Insecta; order Diptera; family Therevidae; genus Thereva; species Thereva unica. The sequence continues at coordinate 46,720,099 of OX465282.1, read as the reverse complement.
GGTCAACGTGATGCAAAAGGCATAGAAAAGTAAAAATTTACGTCAATATAAAAAATAAAAAATAACATAATAATTAAAAAGGATAAAATAAGTGATTTAAAGCCCATGTTATGTAATAAGAAATAGCTTACAGCCAAATTAAGAATGAAAATAATGTTTAGAACAAGGAATGGTAATGCAGTACAGCAATAACGGTCAAATTTTAGCTATAAAAACCCGGCCGAAACAGACATCAGGGCACTCGTGTTCTGCTGAAACATAGTGAAGTAATCGTTCAAGCCATATGCCATTCTTGGTAATTGCTTAACAATATGCTTAACTATTTCAAGGGAAAGGAATGTTAAATTAATAATTTTTTATATAATGTTTTCCAGCCAACTACAGCGTGCGTATCATCAACTAAAAACAACGAGGGATTAATTGACGAACGATATATGTACTAGCATCAACCAGAAACAACGAGGGATTCGTTGATAAAGGATTGCGCTCAGGATTTCGTCTTCGAAAGGCATCATTTTTTTTAGAATAGGAAACAATCACAAAGTTAGTAATAGTACCCTCACATGCCCTAAGGGTGAAAGTGAGTATTATATGCTATTCTTTGTTTTTTTTCTTTTTATATAATTTTTTCTACGTAACGTTGAGGGTTAAGAGGTTTTTTTTTGTTTTGGAGTTTTTTATTGAATTGATAAGTTTATATAATACAAGAGAAAATAAATCGAATGTTCTTGGAAGTTAAACCACCACGCCTTCTTTTATTTATTATTAACAGATAATTCAAACCTAAATTTTTTTCTTCTGTATTAAACATGAATTCATTTGTAAATAGAACAACTCGACTGTGGAATAATCTCGCGCAGCCAGTATTTCCGAGATCATACAACAACAACATCCAAGAGTTCAAACGCAGGGTTCATCGTCCTCTTCTCCAACACCCCTTCGAACCCTCATAACCCTTAACCTATTCCCCCCCCGTACTAAGCTTGTGCTAGACATTACACCATGACGATAAACGACATGACGCACTGGGTAGTACAAAGGGTGATTCCTGAGCTTAGCACTGCCATATATGTAAAAACAATTCTATGGATATGACAGTAGTGGGGCCATCTATATGATGAACTTATTAAGTGTTGTAATAGATACACACATATGTCTTAATTTTCTTCTTCGTTACTTATTCTAACATCTCATCTTCTATAGATTATATAAGTTTGATAATATCTGTTCGGATAACTCAATGTAGCTGTCAGAAGAAGTGCAATGTATAAATTTAAAACCGTTTTGTTTTTACTGGAAACCCCGAATTTCGAATTACAAAATTTTCTTGTAAAAACCGGTTTTTAAAAACTGACAAACCCTAACATACACCTATTAGATTTAAAATAAACCATGTCTTATATGAAATATACATATGTTCTTGTTCATTAAAAATTGGCAGTGAAACCTTTATTTTGGACATAAGAAAATAATTTAACTTCAGCAGTGGCTGTAGGGGTGGGATCCGCGGGTCTGACAGGGTTGACTTTGGGCCACAAATAGAGCAAGTGTGAAACCCTAAAATTTAGTAATAAAGGTTGTCTTGGAGATAGTTTTCGATCAAGTTATTATTCCAAAAAATAGTCCAAAAACAAAAGTTTCGTTCTTACTAATAATACTATAGTTTTATTCTTACTAATAATACTATATTGTATATCACGTATTAAAGCCTTATTGAAGCAGAAGAAATTGGTGCTACTTTCAGCTTTCTATGTCAAATAGTTTTTGAACTAGATCAATTTAAAGATTTCAAAATTTGTTAAAATTTTAAGATTTTCGACTTTTTGAAAATTTATAACTAATAAAATGGAAGTCCAAAAATTTGAAAACTTATTTTTTTTAGTTTCCACCAGAAGAACAAATATAAAGAAATTGTTTTTCACTTTCCATTGTTTGCAGTATATATTTACGAGCTCAATATTTAATTGTTGATAAGGGGACTCTAAAATGGATAAATCCTGTAATTGCAAGTCCGAGAATGAATTCCTTCTGTCATACGTTTTTCCTGAAAATTGACTGGACATGAAGCCTATAAAGGTATTGAACCTATTTTTAATTTATTTTTACCAAAACAATTACGATCGAATTGTTTTGAGCAGGTTGTGGGCGGGGAGTTAACTTTACAAGCATTTATAAAAAGCACTTGTCCCAGATTTTGAATAAAATAAAACAAAGAATAATTACCTAAATTCGATTCTAAAATCAATCGAGTTAGCCAATACCGAAATACCAGAAAATAAAAAAAAGTAACCAAAACCTCAACTAATCACCTATTTTAAAATATCGCAAACCCTCTCACCAAGAATTTGAAATCAAGTGAAATTGATAGTGGATCTCAGACAGTCATTGAAAAATACACGGAAAAATACACGGAAACGTGGAATAGACGGAAATAGTTAAAATACAAAGCATCAGGGAAATCCTTCAATGTAGCGCTAGAGGCAAACGTTTGAAAGATGAGAAAGAAAAAAAGATGTTGCGAGAAACATTCTGTTGTCAGTTCCTTTCCTTGCCCCCCTAAAATTCTAGCTTCCTTATCCACAAACTCACCGCATCTCTTGTGCTGCGGACCATGACCACGTTCGCCTCCTTGTGTAGCTAGACACTCGAATTTGTTGCATGTTGCTAAGGGGGAGGCAATCTCAGAGGCCTGCCGAGGCAAAAAGCGTTCGGCTTTTTTGTTCTAGCTGTCGCATCTTTATACGGAGTATTATGTTATCTCTGGTATTACCCCCTTAGCCACAAGCCCGGAAGAGCATGACCAAGGAGCCAATACCATACATAAGAAATGAAAAGAAAATCCGGAACTCCTACGCCGGCCACACGGAGTTATCTAGCTCGCCGGAGGGGTCGTGGGGTGTGTGGCCGGGGCTTACCGCGGTTGGTTCACTACTTACCTGTGCCTGTGCAACTTTGACTTCCGTCTATCATCCTTCTGTCATCGCCTGAGCCGCATCACCCTGAAAAGGAATGACCCCCTCCCTCAACCATTCCACAAGAAAAATTTTAACGCATGGCCATTTTTAATAAATACCATCCTTTAATATAACATCAACCCAAACATTACATGGGAGCATTAACAATCACAACTTGATGAGTTGCCCGTGTCAAATATTAGCCGTGAACGAATACAATTCAAAAAAAACATACGAGTTACGTGGTTTTAGGGAACATGAGTATGAATGATAACAATAAAGCGCGCAGTATTGGCCAATACTCCTCGCTTTGTACAAACGAGATTACAATCAACAGAAATCACTTAGAAGAAAACAACTTTCCCGGAACCAACCAAGAACAACATATATCCGACAAGGAGCAACACAAATTCACAAATAAGTATCAAGAATATTATAAAGGTAATACTAACTATTAATTATTATATTAGGAATACATTTTTCTTTGTTTTTTTTTTTTTTCAAATTAAAGCAAAAAAGAAAATTTTTTGGGTTATTTTATTTTGTGTATTGTTTTTTTTTTTCGTGTGTATTTTTTCTCTGATCCAGCTGGTGTGGATGCACTATGGGTATTGCTTAATTACCTGAAGTTCTTCATTTATACTAATGTCTGCAGTTTGATAACTATCATCTAATTTTCCGGCAACTTTGCACTATTTAAACCATGTTCAAGTAATTTTGGATAAACTTCGGTCTGTTCTCCATTCCCCCTCGGTCTTCTGATTTTAAACCTGTCTCTTCATCCACCTACTCTCCAATGCCTTCCGCCATTTCTCTACACGGCTTTCCCTTTTTTTCTGAACTTTTGGTGACAGATAAACGAAGAGTAATAAAAACACAGGGTCTTGCCCCTTAAATAAATAAACAGTTTGTACAGATTAACACCAATCCGCACCTTTCCCTGCTAAAAATTTCATCAACGTAAAACACCAAAACCTGCATATCCTGCTCCATCAACTAAAGGGCCAAAAAAAAACAATTTTTTTGGTATTGCTGGTATCCCCTTCGGTACCTCTCCAAACTCCTTTCGTATTGGTAACTTTTTCTGGTGCCTAATCTTGCTTGTATTTTCGCCTAGACTTCACAGCACCGAACTAGTCCTGATTGTTGCTAATTCGAAGCGAAATTGCTATTTTTTCAAATGGACTGACTAGTGAATGTGTTTGTCTTCCAGCCAGTAGTATAGGTTCAAAAAAAAACTGATTTTTTACTATTTTTATTTCCTCATAAATTACAAGCCTCCAGCCGTCTAAATTCGAACTCCCTTTTCTTTTCTTTTTCCAAAAAAAACTATCTTCCATTATTATTTTTTCCCTCGCCTATTCTTTTTTTTAAAATTTTCCTGTTTCCGCAAAGTGATTTTTTCCAAAATTTCCCCTTACAAGGTGATTCCCAAAATAAATTTCCCAACCCAAATAAATGATAATTCCGACCGTTACAGGGGTAGTACTAAAGGGTTGAAAGTACCCTTAAATCGGCTAAAAATAGAAAAAATTGTAATTTTTTTTTTTTTCAAGTTTCTGCTTCAATTTCGATTGTGGGTGTACTGTCTAGCAAAAATAAATTATTTTCAACCCTTAGGGGGTTAAAACTACCCCTACTATATAGCCCATTCAAAACGAGGGGGTGTTCCAAAATAACACCGTTAATAAAATCGAACTCTAAACGTTTTTGGGGTCACTGATCATGAAAATCGAGGTCCCGCGGTTCTAAAACATGGGCTTCATTCCTAAAAATGCAAAAAAACACCCCTTTTAGGGGTTTTTTGCGATTACTTCAATAATAATGAAAACTAATGCGATGAAATGCACTTTTTTTAATATTTATTTGCGAAGGTGGTTGATTTGTAGTAAATTAAGGCGAGCTATATGATAAGGGGTAGTCCTAAAGGGTTGAAACTACCCCTAAATCGGCCAAAAATGGCAAAAATTATAAAAAAAATGTTTTCAATTTTATGCTTCAAATTCGATTGTAGGCGTAATGTCAGGCAAAAATAAATTATTTTCAACTCTTAAGGGGTTAAAACTACCCCCACTATAATAAAAACTAAAATTGGCAAAAAAAATTTTACACTTTTTGTTGGAAATTTGGTCCAAAAGGTATTATCAGCAAAAAAATTAATTTTTTCAACCCTTAAGGGGGTAAAACTACCCCTACATTAAAATTGTAATGAAATATTTCTCAATATATTTTTTATTTTTTTTTCTCTTTAGGGGTGGTTTGCCCTCTGTTCAAAGGGGTTTATAGTGAAATTTTCCAAATGTTTTAATAATTCAAAATGCAAAATAAATTTTAAATGTAAAACAATAAATTTTAATTTGTTTCAATTACAATTTTAATGTAGGGTGTAACGCGGCGCTGGCAACTCTTTTAGTTTTAAGGACTTATGTTTGTATTAGTTAGAGTTATAGAAGTTTGTATTAGTTAGAGTTATACAAGTGTTGAACTTGGTTCAAATTGACTTGAACCTGAGCCACTGATTTTGTCTACTTAAGCCAAAGCTCACGATATAAGCGAGAGAAATGTCATTAATTTTAGAACTGTCCAGTGGACGTGTATTTATTTGTTGATTGTAATTATAAGTTATAATTTGTTTCAATTGTAAAAAGAAGTAAAGTTTATTTTTGTGGAATAATGGAAGAAATTTTCGAGGATATTATTGATGAAATCGATGAAGAAGATTTTTATGTGTTAGTCCGTGCACCTAGATTAAAAAGATTTCACAGCCGAAGGAGCTTTAATTATTGGGATGATTCCGAGTTCTATACTCGTTTTAGAATGAGCAAGCAATGTGCTTGGGAAATACTAGATCAAATACGGATGCGTATTGAACACCAAACGACATGGTACTTGAATTACGTTTTTGTAATGTTTTATATATAATATTATAATCTTTATCTTTGTAGGAATAAAGCAATAAGTGCACAGAAAATGATAGAACTAGATTAATACAGGAGTTCTACAACATAGCCCGTTTTCCAAGAGTGATTGCCGCAATGGATTGTACTCATGTGCGATTCTATTGTCATGTAGAAATTAAAAATCAGTGACTTCATTCAATGTGTAGGTGGAGACAATGCGGAACTGTTTCGGAATAGGAAAGGATACTTTTCATTCAACGTACAAACGCTGTGTGATGTTTCCTTGAAAATTATGGATATTGTAGCAAGATGGCAGGGAGCAACTCATGACTCAACTATTTTCAATAACTCGAAAATTAAATCAAGGTTTGAAGCAGGATAATTTGGTAACTGCATCATTGTAGCTGATGGAGGTTACCAATGCAGAAGTTATGTAATGACTCCACTCCGAAATACTACGAATAATGTGGAACAGCTCTATAATGAATCACAAATCAGGACGAGGTATTGTATCGAAAGATCATACGGAGTGTGGAAGAGACGTTTTCCTGTTCTAGCAACTGGATTACGCTTAAATCTTCAAACAATTCAAAGCGTAATCGTTTCCACAGCCATTTTGCACAACGTTTGTGTAAAAAACAATGATTGCAACCCTCCACCACTTGATCCAGATGTAGAAGAAATGGTTAATATGATGAACTCCACAGATTCAATGACAATGGGGTGCAACCATGACACGACTGCAAGGCGAGCTCTTATTTCAGAATATTTTCATAACCTAATACAACAAAATGGAGAAGATTGAAATTAAAATAAAAAACAAATTAAAACTAAACATATTTCTTTTATTTTATACACTACAATATATTTCTTTTATTTTATACACTTTACAATAATGATTTCTTCTCAAATTTGCACATTTCAACTCATGCTCTTCTTTCATAAATTTAATTTCCAGCTGGTGTTTTTCTTTGAGGAATTCTGTTTCCATTTTGGCTCTTTTTAATTGATCCTGCACTAGCTCAATTTTTTGGTAGGCCAATTGCTGCCATTTGTCTGCTCCCATTTTTCTTTTCGAAACATTCAAAATCTTATTTTTTTTTCTACCAAGTACAAATTTATCTGTATAATAATATAATTAATATATGATCCAGTTTTAGTAACATTTTTTATAAAATACATTACCTTTACTTGTAGTTGCCATTTCTTCTAAGTGTTTGCTAGATTCGCTTTCCTTCTCCTCGCTTTCGAATGTGGCTTCGATTAATGGTTCAACCACCAGCACTCCTTCTGTACATAGTTCGCTATTTTCATCCCACTTGTCCTGGGCAGTCGATTCAATCGTGACATATTCTAAAAAAATTGAACAAATTTATTAAAACAAGACAATCAAGTAATTGTATCATACCATTAACTACTTCGCTGTCGTACACCGAGTCAAGACCGTGGATTTGTGGACCAATAACTTGTTACGTGCTAATTTTACACGCAAGGCTCGGCCGCGCCCAGCGTAGGGTGTGGTCCTAAAGAAAACTTTTGAGGGAAAATTTGCTTATACTAAAAATGGGCGCCACGTAGTTTTCAGGTCTACGAACCTATCTTACCAGTCGTGGGGCTTGAACCCACAATATTAACCTTCGATACTTATATAAATTAAAATATAAAAAAACAAGAATTCGCCGTGATCGCTTTATTCGTACAAAAAAAAACAGGGTATCCTTCACCTGATGCACAGATATATTCAATATAATTTTATATATATAAAAAAGGTACTCAATGTGGTATAATATTTAATATATATTAACAATATATTTTTACATATATGAAAAAAAAGGTACTCAACTCAAGTTAACACTCCGTGCAGGCAAGGACTCCTCCAGCGACCCTCCGTCTTCAGTACTTTCCACAGAAAAAAAAATTCTCCAATAATTTTTACGTAAACTTTGGCACACTTTCACTTTTCACTTCTATTGTCTTTCCAGTAACTAAGAGGCTGACCGCTTCAGGGGCCCTGTTTATAAGGAGAAATGCCCACTATTTTAGGGATTTCCAGTGCGCCTTCCAACGGTTTGACCCGGTTCGAATCGGGAATATAATATTATTATTAAAATTTAATTTTTGGTTCCGGGAGAAGCACTGGGTCCTGGACATTCCCTTTTCCATCCCCGGAAAAAATCTAGAGGTCGGGCTAGCCTGGGTTTCGAGTATTATAGTGGGGCTTGACAGTCCCCGGCCACATTTCTAGAGTTCCTGAGGTGGACAATTAATTTACAAAACATACCCGTTGGAGCTTCGCCCTGCCTGCTGGTCAGCCCCTTCACCGACAACAATTTGCCAAGAATCTGGATTTCCTGGAGAAAACCGTGGTAAGCCATATGGAGGTTAGGGTTGTTGGGGAAGCCCTTTGTCGCGCTTACAACTTCATTGTTTACTTAATATTCCTACGCAATTTGATCAAGTTATAAACATTTAGTAATTTAATAGTAGCTTCCTCCACTGCGGAGACTTCCAGGACTACCGCCAATATGCACTATACGGCCACTGTAGGTGCTGCTAGGGGACTAAAGTTGTTGCCTTTTCTCATCCTCACGGCCTTCCAGGTTTCTTCTATCCCATGGCTTGCTCGTCATCTAAAAAGAATTTGAATCAGCAGCCTCAGTTTTCTTTTTAACAACACACAGGGGACATAGACGACAAGGTAACATCACATATAATTCTTTATTTTTTTATTATTAACTTCTTTTTATTTTAGTGCATCCAACAAACCTAACACCTCCCCTTCTTTCGAGAGATTTTATTTTCCCAAAATAAAATCTTGTCTTAGGGGTCAATATCTTGTCCTAACTAATACCCGAGGAATTCAATTGTCCCGTTCTGAGCTCTATGGTCCAAATTCAAAACTAATATACTAACTTCCGATAGCTTTTAACTTATTCAACTAGTTTTAGATCTCTAATCTTATAGACTCAATTCTACTTCAATATATGGTCCCCTCCTAGATATCCTTAACCTAACATTGTTAAATTCTACTTTAATTTCCCCTTTTCATTCAAGACAAGAAGAGTTATTCCCATCTGCCAACTTCGTCTTTAGAATGCCAAACCCCTGCGTCTTTACCGGTACAATCCTTCAACTGGTAAGTCCACGGGGACAACACTTTTTCTACTGTAAATGGGCCGACATACTTTGGAGCTAACTTCGCGCTGAAGTATTGCGCGGCGTTGGATAAAACGTAATTCTTGCGTAAAACCGAATAATTAGCGTAGAATCTTTGGTCCCTTCTTCTTAGGTTGTATGTGTGTTTGGACGTTTCTGCCGCTTTCATTAACCTTGCCTTGACGTCTCTTCGCACATCTTGCAACCCCCTTGCCCGTGCCTCGGGTTGGTCTTCTCCCTGGCTGTCGCCTTGCGCCTCGCGGCCATACAATACCATTTCCCTACCAAAGTTAATGAAATACGGTGTTAACTTTGTTGCTTCATGAGTAGCGGTTCGGATAGCACTACCAATCTTTGCCAAGTAAGAATCCCACGTTCGGTGGTTGTCAGATACATACGCGCGTAACATTGTCTTGACATTTTGGTTCATTCTCTCCGTCGGATTAGCTTGGGGGTGGTACGATGCGGTATAACTGATTGTCGTGCCGTATTCTGTGATGAGTTCCTTGAACTCCTTAGCTTTAAATTGCTGCCCATTATCGCAAACTAAAGTTTTTGGCACTCCAAAGATCAGGAACACAGATTCCTCCAAGATACGGCAGATAGGCGGAGCTGTCGCGGAATGCAAAGGAAAAAGTAGGGGGAATTTGCTAAAATAATCCACTACCGTCAATATGTACTTGTAACCGCGTGTTGAACGAGGTAAGGGCCCTATCAAATCGATACACACGCACTCCCAAGGGCAACTACTGACTACGCGGGAAGACATCAAGCCTGCTGGCCTCTTCCGCTCCGGCTTAGTCATCTGGCACGTTCTACATCGCCTTACATACGATGCGACGTCGCTCTTCATTTTCGGCCAGTAGAATCGCTGAGAAAGTCGGTCGTACGTCTTCTTAACCTCACCATGGCCTGCGGTTGGAAGGTCATGGGCTTCCCGCAAGGCGTTCTTCCGTTCCGCCCTTGGCAACACCCTTTTCCAGTCGGACTCTTCGCAAGCCAATTCCGGATACTTAGGTCGTAGGTGCCTCCAGAGACTGCCGAGGCTAAGCTTCCAATCAGGAAAACGTTCAGAGCTCTTTCGTACCTGTTCCATCATGCGTTCGTACTAAGGATCCTTGAGTGATGTCTGTGTGTCGTCGTGTAGACAATCTACAACTGGGACTGATCGTGATAACAAATCAGGGAGTAGGTGTTCTTTACCTTTCCGGTGTACAATATTAAAGTCATATTGCTGTAGCCTGATGGTCCATCGTGCCAGCCGGCCTGTGGGATCCTTCAGGTTATGCAGCCAGACTAAAAATGAGTGGTCTGTAACGACGGTGAAGCTCGTTCCTTCAATATATGGCCGCAACTTTTCGATCGCCCACAATACTGCAAGACACTCGCGTATCGTGGTTGAATAATTCCGCTCTGCCCGATTCAACGACCTACTGAGATAGGCGATCACTTTATCTTGCTCCTCGATGTGTTGTGTGAGAACGGCTCCTAGGCCGTAGCCAGAAGCATCTGTATGGATCACAAACGGGTATTCAAAGTTCGGGCAAGTAAGGATGGGTGCACTAACTAAACACTCTTTCGCTCTACGAAAGGCCTCCTCGCATTGCGATGACCAGATGAACTTAGTCCTTTTCTTTAACAAGGCTGTTATCGGAGCAATAAGTGTCGCGAAGTTAGGGACAAACCGTCGGTACCACGATATGGTGCCTATAAATTTTCTTACATCAGATACTGACCTTGGAGTTGCGATATTTAGGATACTCTCTACCTTCTCCAGGTCAACATGCAGCCCATTCTCTCCCACAACGTACCCTAAATATTTTAATTCCGCTCTGCAAAATTCACATTTATCAAAGTTGATGACGAGCCCTGCTCTCCCAATTTTGTCCATAACTTCCTTCAGTACTTCCTTATGTTCTTCAAAGGTCTGGGTCACAATAATTACATCATCCAGGTAAACAAATACTTTATCGTCCAGGGTTCCGGACAGCACTCGGTCAATCAGACGTTGCCATGTTGCAGGTGAATTGGTCAGCCCAAAGGGCATCCTATTGAAATGAAACAACCCCCTGCCCGGAATGGTGAAGGCGGTAAATTGCTTGGACTTCTCCTCCATTGGAACTTGCCAAAAAGCCGACTTAATGTCTAAAGACGATAAGTACTTGGCGTCCCGCAACTTATCTAAAGTGGCTGAGACGAATGGCAAAGGGTACGCGTCCTTCTTGGTTACTTTATTCAGTTTCCTGAAGTCGACGCAGAAGCGATATTTCCCGTCTTTCTTCTTTACTAGCACCACTGGCGAAGACCATGCGCTGTTGGAGGGTTCCACTACTCCAGCTTGCAACATTTCTTCTAACTGTTCGTTTACAATCTTCTGCATTGCTGGAGACATGGGGTAATACCGTTGTTTGATGGGTGGCGATTCCGCTTCAATCGCATGCTCCACAATATTTGTGCATCCCAGTTTCGTCCCCATTTTCTGTTTGGCCTCCTCGACAACCTCTCCCAATTCCATTTGCTGTCTTTCCGGAAGTTTCGATTTACTCTCCAGAGCGTGTAGTCGAACCTCGGTCTCATGCTCTTTAAACCACCAACTGTCATCCTCGAAGTCTGTCACAATTTTCATCTTTTTGCAAAAGTCTACCCCCAGAATGAGCGTGTGCGGTAAATCCGGAGTTACCAGCACCTCCTTGACCTTCACTCTCCCTTCTACCACAATGGGGATGTCCACTTTTCCTAATACCTTAACTACCCTTCCATCGGCTACATTAATTACCTTCCTTCCTTCCTCGGTGTGTTCTTAATCTTCACTTTCATTTTATCCAACTTCTCCCAACCTGGCCCGCCGAGGACGGTTGTTGTTGAACCAGAATCGAGTAACGCGCAAAATTTCACACCAAGAATCTCCACCAAAAGGTGAGGTCGCTCGTCGTTTTCTTTACTAAAGAAAATATAATCCACGTTCGCGTGCTGTGCTACCTCTACTCTCGGGGACGGACTTGATTGCCGAAGCTCTGTTGGTTTCCCGATGGTTACGGCGTTCTGTGGATTACCCGGCTCGCCGTCTAGGCTCGGGCTCCTTGATCGTTTCCCGATCCTTGTGCCTCCTGTTGTTCCCTTGAACTCGATAGCCTTTCGTTGCATCTAGTACACTGCGAGCGAACCGTCCCTGGAGCCCCACAACCAAAACAACGTAAAACTCGACAATTCCTAGCGAAATGTCCCATACGTCCACATCGGAAGCACCTCCTCTCATTCCCTGTCGTACTCGCCCTCCTGTGTTGGTTTGAGGTTTCTACTGCTGCTATCGCTTGAGGTTCGCATCCAATGTAGGCTAAATCAGGTTCCAGCAGGGAGTGGTTTCGTCTTGAAGGGGGAGGAATGAAAGCCTCGGCCGCCGACCTTATTGTCTCGAGCTTGCGACCTAGCTCCACCATTGCGGTTATTGACTCTATTTCGCGCAGCCCCAGTTGCGTTTGGTAGAAAGGGTGGACTGTCCTCCTTAGGATTTTTAGTTGCTCCTTTTCCGAAAGGGGCTCGTTCAGTCGTGCGAACATATTCTTCATAATGGATACATAGATGCCCATGGATTCGTCTTTTCCTTGCGTCCTTCTCCGTATCTCTTCCAGCAGTCGCTCATCGTAGTCCGGTGGCAGGAACTCTTTCCTCAACTCCTTGACCAAGTCATTCCAAGAGTGCAAGGAGCCCTTGTTGGCCCGATACCAAATTAGTGCGCGTCCTCCAAATAAGTCCAGGGCTGACCGATATAGCTGTCCTCGGTTTATACCTCTCGCCTCTGCCATTTCGTTCACTCGCTCCAGGAAAGAACTTACCGATTGTCCTTGCTCGCCGGTGAATTTAATTCCCCATTTGTGTATCTGGGCTTGAGCCCTATTTGTCGTCATTACCGCGGCGGGGAGGGATAATTCGGCGGCCACTTCGGAGGATTCGTCATCAGGGTCATCCCCTTCCGCCATCGTATACAAAGCACCTAAAGACACGATCAACTCGCCCCTAATGCGAGCTTTTTCCTTCTTCTCCGCGTCATCAGTCACCTTCATGCGGTTCACCCTGGCTAAGGACCACTCAATTTTTGTGATTAGCTTTCTGTACTCACTTGACTCTGAGTCGCCTTGAAAGGTTTCCTGCAAGGTGTTGATTTCGTTTAACTTCCTATGTAAAGCTTGGGTGTCTTCCTCGTAGGAATAGGGGTAAGGCTCGACCAATATTATTTTGCCTTCCTTTTCCACTTTTAAGGCCGATCGGAGGGCAGCTCTCATCTCCTCCACCTTACCCGTCGGCAAACCCCTAATTGTCATCTCATAGGACAGCTCGTCCTGATTAAGCCTATTTACTTCCATTTCAATGCCTCAAAAAGGAAAACAATCACCGAATCGGACTGTGGTTCAGTCCTCAAAAGTAAAATGTCGCAAACTACCACAAGGAAGTATCTCAACCGCAAAAAAAACAAAACGACCAAAACAACGAATGCGCAAGTGCCGCAGGCTAGTACCCCAGAAATAGTCGACAAGGAAAAAAAACACTATCTTTAACCCAAAAAAAAAAAAATCTTCAACCAGAGTCAAGGTGTCAAGGGATAGAACGATACTCAACCAAAACAAAATCAAAACAAAACGAAAGAGGAGAGAAAACAATACAAACCAAGCAAGGGTGTCGAGCAATTGTAATAATAACGATAGAAGTAGGTCACTGGATCATAGCTGAAATAACCGAGGAGAGATAAAAAAAAATTAGAAGCTTGGCTCTCAATTTCCAACCACTCAATTTATATTTCCTTTAAACTCCTTCCCAAAAAAAAAAACAATTTCTCTTATACTCGATGGTCATTCATAATTCCTAGTGGTGCAAGGGGTATTCTCCGAGTAGTACCTACTTCAGTACTTGGTGACGCGGGCGCGTGGAGGTGTCGGAAAATTTAAGTGTCGGTTTTAGTTATGGCCGTAAAAAGAAATAAATTAAAATAAAATAAATTCAAAATATAATAAGATAAATTCAATGATGAAGTCTGTGAATGTGAAATCTGTGTTTGTGAAGTCTGTGCATCAAAAAAAAATTATTCTGTCTGGTGCTGGAACAGGAGGAAAAAAACAATTAATTAAGGCTACCGCAACGTCCCGCAAATCAGCCTAGTCTTCCACGTTGCCCCTTGGACTTAGACTCGGTAAGTAATAAAAAAAATTAAAACAATTCGCAATCCTCAAACAATTGAGTCCCCAGAGAACCACGCGGTTGGGTGGCGTGATCTGTTAATGTTGCACAACTTGTTGCCAGGTTGCGCCGCTCGACCTAATGTTGCTCAACCTTTCGACGCTATGCGACTTGATGCTTCTCGTTACTCTCGCTCTCCTATCACTCGTTTTCCCCTTATATCGCACTCAACTGATTAATTGTCCAGCTGTTTGACTAATCCTGACTACCTGATTATGACTGATGGTAATGTCAGTAAGCTGAAACTTCTATGGACTTTCGTAGAAAATAATTTTGGGTATATTACACCCAACAAAACATACAACGAAGGAGAAAATATCACTATAATACTAGTCTTCTTCTTCTTTCTTTGTGCCCCTTTAATCCCTCATGGGACATAGGGCGGAAACAGTTGAACAGCTGTGTTTTTGGAGCGCGTCTTTTGCTGCTGTCTTTATTATTGCGCAGCAAAACAAACATGGCTTCAAAAACACTCATTGCTGCCGGCGTCGCTGCGCGTGTCTTTTTTCTTCATGATATTTCAAAGAATGCTCTTTGTTTTTAACGTGTTTTTAATTAATGTTTGCTTTTAACCTGAATGCTTAATCAAAAAATGAATAATATATTCTTAAAGCTCAGGATTTTATCTTTCATTTTATATATTTAATAATTTTTTTAAGCTTAACTTTAAGTTGCAGGAATCAGTTTTATAAAAATCAGTGAAAATCTTAGAAATTATAACTTCCGGTCAACTTTTCTATGAGAAAAAACAATAAAATTAAAAACTAATGACTTCCTGAAAAAGCTTAGAGTGTCCTCTTTAAAATGCTTCTTTTATTTTTTGTTTTTGGTGGATTTTAGGCAAAGATATTTCAGTTTTTCCCCGAACGCCTCGCTTGAATATTTGAATTCTGGGATTTGGCGCGCGTCAAATTTTCGAACTCGCTTTCTTATTTGTAATAATTTTTTATAATAATAAACAAACATTTTTTAATAAGTTATAACATAGCTTTTAGTAGAATTTTCCGCTCTTTCACGTGGTGTAATTAGTTTTTCGATTTTTCTTTTCTTTTTCTAGATATAACGCGAAAATCACATTTTCGAATTTGTTTTCGAAATTGTGAAGTTAGCATACACTTTAGAGCAGCAAAGGTTTTTTTATTGTGTTCTACACCCCAAAAAGTACCTATGATCCAATTTTCAGAGATATAACATTTTGTGCTGGGTCTAAGTCTCTGACAACTGGATTATTAATTAATCCTACGAATCCGTTAAGCCGTAAAAACGTAACAATTGGTGTTAGAAGTGGGATTAATTAAGAGATAAGTGAAATAAGTGAATTTTTTTAAAAACTATTGTGACCAGAATTTAATTTTGTGAGTACGAACTAAAGACATAATAATAAAATGGGTCGAAAATTAGTGGATTTGCGCATTGTGGAGTTGAAAAGAGAATTAAGTAAGCGCTCGTTATCAACGGTGGGGGCTAAAAATGCCCTAACCGCCCTGCTTCGAGAAGCTATGGTGAACGAAGGTAAGGATCCTGAATCCTACATGTTTAAAGGCGAGGTAGAAGAGGAGCCAGAAGAAACGACAGTGAGTATGGCAGAACTTTTCAAAACATTGATGGTGATGAAGGAAGCGCAAGAACGGTCATCAGCAGCGCAAGAAGAGATGAAGGAAGCGCAAGAACGTGCATCGGCAGAGATGAGGGAAGCGCAGGAACGGTCATCAGCAGCGCAAGAACGTGCATCAGCAGAGATCAAGGCAGAAGTGTTGGCGCTAAAAGATGAACAGAAATTGGTAGCAGTAGTTCATGAATGCTCGTTAGCAGAGCTCAAAGAGTCGATGGAGGAACAGAGAAACCAGATGGAGCAAAAATTCGAACTAATGTCACTCTCTGTTGATAAAAAGCTAGATAACGTAAAGGAAAATGTGAGGAATGATCTGGAAAATCTCGAATCTTCGATCAAGGCAAATGTGAGGAATGATCTGGAAAAGCTCGAAAATTCCATGAAGGAAAAGCTCGAAAATTCCATGAGGGAAACGATGAAAAGTTGAAGATGGAACTAGAATCGGTCAGAGCCGAACTGGAAAGGGTAAAGATTCACCACCCAGCGACGGCATCTCATGAAGTCATCGGAGTTAGGAAACTGCAGCCTCCAACTTTCGACGGGCAAAGCCCATGGCCTATTTACAAGCTCCAATTCGAAGCAGCAGCAGCAGGCAATTTCTGGACTGAGGAGGAAAAAGCAATGGCCTTAACTTTGTCACTAAGGGGTACAGCAGCAGAAATATTGCAGTCAATACCAGCGGAACATCGCAACAGCTACGGGTTCTTAGTTCAAGCGCTGGAAATGCGTTACGGTGATCAGCACCTGCAAGAGGTTTATCGACTTCAACTTCGAAACAGACTTCAAAAGCCAGGAGAAACTTTACAACAACTATGCGCCGATATCGAGAGGTTAGTGCATCTGGCTTATCCTAGTTTCGGCCAAGATTACATCAACGAAGTAGCAAGAGAGGCCTTTCTTAACTCTTTTGCCGACTGAGATCTACAACAAGCAGCGAGATTGGCTGGAAAGAAGAATACCGCTGAAGTTCTGGCATATGCTCTGGCATACGAGGCAGCGAAGCAAGCATCAAGAAGTGCAGTCCGCCTCAGAGAGATCCACACAACAGAGGATATTTGCAACAGAATGAATGCAGCGGAAGTACGCGGTCGACTCCGATGCTGGAACTGTAGTGAACCGGGTCATTTGCAAAGGAATTGCAGAAAGCGAAGGAGAACAGAATCAACCGAAAATAGGAGTGGCGGAACTTGTTGTGAAAAATGCGGACATCGCCAGAAAAGCGACCAGAAGGAGGCCGAAAACAATGACTCCGTGTCTCCCCGCAGACAGCAGCAGGGAAACGAATAAAGACTGACTCCATGGGGCAGGAGTCAGTCGGGGAAATCGAAGCCCCCGGTGTCATCATCACCACTATCAAACAACTGCAGCGTAGTGGCAACAGCCTTGTCATCGATGGAAAGATTGGAGCCGGAAAATGCAAAATAACTGTAGATACTGGTGCTTCAAAATCTGTTATCCGCGCTGACATGGTCGGTAATAAATGGCTGAAAGACGCACGCCAATACAGACTGAAAACTGCAACAGGAGAGCCAGTACGATTACACGGGGAAATTATGTTGGATGTGGTTCTTGCTGACATTGGATTTTCACATTCGTTCCTGGTAGCTGATATAACAGACGAGTGTATTCTCGGTCTGGACTTTATGGAAGCACATAAAATTCTACTGCACATCGGAGAGGAAATACTGAGATATGACAACAAGGAGATCCCAATGGCGACAGGTTCCACTTGTTATTCGCAGCTGAAAGTCGTCGTTCGTGAAGATACCGTGCTTCCTCCGTGTGCTGAGAAATTGGTACGAGCGATAGTCGATGGTGATCCCGGGAGCTACCGATTTTACTTTATAGAACCAGAGAAAACGGAACAGGCCAAAAGTATAGTAATTGGAAAATGTCTGGTGAGCATCGATGACAAAAGGGAGGTGTTCATGAGAGTGCTAAATACCAACGAGCGCGAAATACGATTGAAGAAGGATACGGTTTTGGGGAAAGGAGAACCGGCAGAACAGATTACATTAGTGGAGTGCGCTCACATGGAACCGGTGGCAAAACCAAAGCCAAAGGCCACGAAATTGGTAAACACAGTGCTCTCAAGTAGTTGTCTTGAACAAAACCAGTATCTCCAGGCAAGAACATTAGTGGAGGATTTTAGTGATATCTTCGCCATGAGAGATGATGATTTTGGAAAAACGAACATCGTCCAACATAGGATCGACACCAGAGATGCCCAGCCAATCAAGCAACAGCCGAGAAGACTACCACTAGCCAAGCGGGAAGAAGCAGCCAATATGATTGAGGACATGAGAAGACAAGGCCTTATAGAGAAGTCGAAAAGCCCTTGGATGTCTCCCGTGGTTCTAGTCAGAAAGAAAGATGGCAGCACAAGGTTTTGCGTGGATTATCGACGGTTAAATGACATCACTAAAAAGGATAGCTACCCATTACCTCGTATCGATGACACTCTGGATACTCTCTCTGGAGCTCAATGGTTTTCTACCCTGGACCTTAAGAGCGGCTATTGGCAAGTCGAAATTCACCCCGAGGACCGCGAAAAGACAGCCTTCTCTGTAGGACACGGCTTGTGGCAGTTTACAGTTATGCCGTTTGGACTGTGTAATGCTCCAGCAACATTCGAACGACTGATGGAATGCGTTTTGCGAGGACTGACCTGGAAGACTTGTCTGGTTTATTTGGACGATATCATCGTCGTTGGAAAAAGTTTCGAGGAACATCTGGGCAATTTACGAGAGGTTTTCCAAAAGTTGAGAACTGCCCAACTGAAACTCAGCCCTAAAAAGTGCGTACTGTTCAGTGACCAAGTCAACTATCTCGGACATGTGGTTTCATCCAATGGAGTTCAAACAGATCCGGAGAAAATAGCAGCAGTTAAGAATTGGCCCACACCGAAGGATAAACATGAACTTCTAAGCTTCTTGGGACTTGCCACCTATTATAGACGTTTTGTCAGGAACTTTGCCGACATAGCTAAGGAATTACATAAACTGACAGAAAAAGGAAGACCATTTATCTGGACAGAAAAATGCGAGGAAAGTTTCAAGACACTAAAGCAAGGACTTTGCCAAGCACCAATACTCACATATCCGAAGCCAGGGGAAAAATTCATATTGGACACAGATGCGAGTAATGTCCGAATTGGTGCAGTGCTATCACAAAACTTCGAAGGGCAGGAAAAGGTCATAGCTTACTACAGTAGAGCGCTGTCAAAATCGGAGCGGAATTACTGCGTCACAAGGAGAGAACTGTTGGCAATCGTGGACTCAACTAAGCACTTCCACAAGTATCTCTATGGGCAAAACTTCATCCTTCGAACGGATCATGCAGCATTAAAATGGCTGATGCAATTTAAAAATCCTGAAGGACAAGTGGCAAGATGGATCGAGAGACTTCAGTCCTACGACTTTAATATAGGCCACAGAAAAGGAGGAAACCATGGAAATGCAGATGCACTCTCCCGGCGACCATGCGTAAAAGATTGTAAACATTGTGGGCGTATTGGGGAAAAGTGTCAAAGGACGACCGTTGAGCCAACGACAGGATGGGACGACCAGGGACTCCGAGACGCCCAACGCGACGACCCAGATATTTCTTCGATTCTGGCATGGAAGGAATACGAGGAGAAGCCTGAATGGAAGGATATTGCAGAGAGAAGCGAAACCCTGAAGAGCTATTGGGCCCAATGGGATTCATTGCACATCGAGCGAGGAGTGTTAAAGCGCAAATGGGAAACCTCTGACGGCACCTCTCACCGAATGCAGGTGTTAGTCCCTCGCAGTAGAATAAGAGATATTCTCGAAGAGTGTCATAATGGCGCATCAGGAGGACATCTGGGAGTCAATAAAACTTTGGCAAAAATAAGAGATAGATTCTATTGGTTTCACATGCGGGACGATGTTACAGACTGGTGCCGGAAATGCACAATTTGTGCCAGCAGCAAAGGCCCTCGAGTAAAAACAAAAGGAGAAATGCAGCAATACAACGTGGGAGCCCCATTTGAAAGAATTGCAATCGATGTGGCGGGACCTTTTCCAGCATCAGACCGAGGGAATCGTTACATTTTGGTGGTTATGGACTACTTCAGTAAGTGGCCCGAAGCATATGCCATTCCAAATCAGGAAGCAATCACTGTTGCAGAGGAATTAGTGAACAATTGGATCTGCAGATTTGGTGTTCCTCATGAGCTTCATTCTGAAAAAGGGAGAAATTTCGAATCGCAAGTTTTTCAAGTAGTAAGTAAGATACTCGGAATGAAGGAGACCAGGACGACGCCCCTTCATCCCCAATCCGATGGAATGGTAGAACGATTCAACAGGACAATGCTAGAGCACTTAAGGAAAGTCGTTAGCGAGCACCAGCGCGATTGGGACAGTTATATCCCTATTTTTCTAATGGCATATCGGACAGCAGTTCATAATTCCACAGGACAAACCCCTTCTAGTGTGATTTTTGGAAGACAAATCCGGCTGCCAAGCGACTTGAAATTTGGGACACCTGTGGAAAGCAACGAATCTACTGGCGGTTATACAGGTGAACTTCGTGATAGACTTGCAGATATCCACCAGCTCGCACGGAGGAATCTCAAGATAGCCAGTGACAGGATGAAAACAAGGTACGACCTCCGAGCAATCTGTAGCGGATTCCAGGAAGGTGACCTCGTTTGGCTGTTCAACCCTCGAAGACGGAAAGGCAAGTCTCCGAAACTTCAGCGTCAGTGGGAGGGGCCCTATAAAATCCTAACACGGATCAAGGATGTGGTCTACAGAATTCAACAAGGACCCAAAGCAAAGAAGAAGATTGTGCACATAGACAGGCTGTGCCCATATCATCAGCCGAATCCAGGATGGACAAATGTTCGGGACGAACAGTAATAAGAAGGGGGCAATGTGATTATTATGCGCCATCTGTTTGTCGAGAGGATGAATCAACGATTTTCGGTTGTTGTCTGAATTAAGAATTTATGTACTAAATTAACGAGCGATAAGCGAAGACAACTTCAAGCCGGTCGAAACTTAAGGAAATAAAAGAACATACCACAAGGAACCAGAAAACGAAGGTTCCAGAAAGTAGACAAAGGTGGAGCTGCCTATATAAAAGCGTCTGGCAGCCGCTATCGAGTCAGTTTTGATTATAAAGGCGATACAAGTGTTTTAAAGTGAGAACAGTGAAATAAAAAGCGATAATTAGAATTGAATAGTGCGAAATATTAAATTTGCTAGTGATTATAGTGAACTGTAAGAATTGTGTTTGTAATTAAATTGTGTTTCGGTTTCTAATAAATAAATTATTGTGTGGATACTAAAAAAGTGTATTCCTTAATTAATCTTACGAATCCGTTAAGCCGTAAAAACGTAACAATATGTCTATAAATTCCTAACGTATAAATTTATTTAATTTCCCTCCTTTATTGCAATTTTAAATCACTTTTAAGACACGTTGGGCGCCATTTGTTAAGTGCTAATTTTACACGCAAGGCTCGGCCGCGCCCAGCGTAGGGTGTGGTCCTAAAGAAAACTTTTGAGGGAAAATTTGCTTATACTAAAAATGGGCGCCACGTAGTTTTCAGGTCTACGAACCTATCTTACCAATCGTGGGGCTTGAACCCACAATATTAACCTTCGATACTTATATAAATTAAAATATAAAAAAAACAAGGATTCGCCGTGATCGCTTTATTCGTACAAAAAAAAAACAGGGTATCCTTCACCTGATGCACAGATATATTCAATATAATTTTATATATATAAAAAAAGGTACTCAATGTGGTATAATATTTAATATATATTAACAATATATTTTTATATATATGAAAAAAAGGTACTCAACTCAAGTTAACACTCCGCGCAGGCAAGGACTCCTCCAGCGACCCTCCGTCTTCAGTACTTTCCACAGAAAAAAAAAATCCTCCAATAATTTTTACGTAAACTTTGGCACACTTTCACTTTTCACTTCTATTGTCTTTCCAGTAACTGAGACTGACCACTTCAGGGGCCCTGTTTATAAGGAGAAATGCCCACTATTTTAGGGATTTCCAGTGCGCCTTCCAACGGTTTGACCCGGTTCGAATCGGGAATATAATATTATTATTAAAGTTTAATTTTTGGTTCCGGGAGACGCACTGGGTCCTGGACATTCCCTTTTCCATCCCCGGAAAAAATCTAGAGGCCGGGCTAGCCTGGGTTTCGAGTATTATAGTGGGGCTTGACAGCCCCCGGCCACATTTCTAGAGTTCCTGAGGTGGACAATTAATTTACAAAACATACCCGTTGGAGCTTCGCCCTGCCTGCTGGTCAGCCCCTTCACCGACAACAATTTGCCAAGAATCTGGATTTCCTGGAGAAAACCGTGGTGAGCCATAAGGAGGTTAGGGTCGTTGGGGAAGCCCTTTGTCGCGCTTACAACTTCATTGTTTACTTAATATTCCTACGCAATTTGATCAAGTTATAAACATTTAGTAATTTAATAGTAGCTTCCTCCACTGCGGAGACTTCCAGGACTACCGCCAATATGCACTATACGGCCACTGTAGGTGCTGCTAGGGGACTAAAGTTGTTGCCTTTTCTCATCCTCACGGCCTTCCAGGTTTCTTCTATCCGCCTTCTATCTTCTTCTAAGCCCGCCCCCTCCCCCCATTCATACAGATGAACTTTTTACACACCTTTCACTAGATTTCACTACGGTTACGTACACGGATTTTATACGCGAGGGCCTTTCCTGCAGTTCTATATTCAAACTCTGTGGTTACGACAGTAATTTCGTATCCCACCAAAAAAACATTAAAAATGTGAATTAGAAGTTCGTGGGCGCGGAAATTATTGATTGGGACAGTTTAAAACACACTTATAACAAAAAGAAGTGATATGGATTAGTCAAGATGAATCGTTTATAGCATGAAATAATTAAACACGTGCATTTACGAACGAATTCAAAGGAATTATATAACTGCCAATTTTTATTTAAAACTCAATAAAGTATTCTCAACCGCGAAAAAGTTGGCTGGCGCGTTCGTTGTATACCTAGCATGAATCTTTGATGAATTCAGCGTGGCTCAGTCTATAGTATTTCTAATAAAATTTGTTACATTTCGAAGGGCAGCTAAGATTCATGCTCTAAAATTGTTGTAAGATTCATCTTGACTAATCCATATCACTTCTTTTTGTTATAAGTGTGTTTTAAACTGTCCCAATCAATAATTTCCGCGCCCACGAACTTCTAATTCACATTTTTAATGTTTTTTTGGTGGGATATCACTCTTTTTTGTTTTAATACATTCTAAAATAAAAAATAAATAATCTTCTGTATAAAGAAATATTATGTATTTAATTGTTCATTATATTTTTTTATTTATTTTATAAGTAGGTAATAACAAAATAACAAAATGCAGGAATTCAAATTAATATTATTGCCTTTGTAAAAAAACAAACATAAGCTCTTTTCGAGTTTCTCGGCCAAGATTTTTTCTGTACTATGGAATTATTGATCCATAACCAGCTCGATTTTTCTTTCAACATGCTGATCTAATGACCTTGTTCGAGTGTTCCTTTGAATTCGTTCGTAAATGCACGTGTTTAATTATTTCATGCTAGTGTGTTCTAGTTATGATACCCTTTCATTTTATACCCATGTCAATGAGCTATGTAAAGAAAATGGGTATCCGCTTTCTTGACATAACCGCCGTGGATCTAAATATATTTTGAGTATACTAAATCGCTTATTGTGTTCTACTTATCATTCCCTTTCATTTGATACCCATGTCGAGGGGGTTGGGAAGAAAATGGTAATCCGCCCTCTTGAGATAACCGCCGTGGATCTAAATATATTTTGAGTATACTAAATCGCTTATTGTGTTCTACTTATCATTCCCTTTCATTTGACACCCATGTCGAGGGGGTTGTGAAGAAAATGGTAATCCGTCCTCTTGAGATGACTGCCATGGATCTAACCAGATATTGAGTATACTATATAGCTTATTATGTTCTACTTATCATTCCCTTTCATTTGATACCCATGTCGAGGGGGTTGTGAAGAAAATGGTAATCCGCCCTCTTGTGATGACAGCTGATGTGGGGGCCTAGACTCCTTAACTCCACATTTACATTATTTTGGGGTTCCTCTCCACATCATAATAGTTTATAATTGTTTTAGTAAATAAACTATTTATTTTGTAGCGATTTAAAAATATTTTTATTTAAGTTATTTTTATTTTAAGTTAAACGACTTTACATGCGGTTGAATTATACAACCGGAACTTTTAATGATAAAAACTTCCAACTAATACATGAGTTACTATTTTGCATGTTAAACGTTCAACGAAAACTTTATTACTAATACATTCTATTTTTTTATTTTACATGTCAAATCAATTCGTGTACCTATGTTTTATACATTCAATACTTGTACAGTGCAAGCGTACGTGATTGTGATTTCCCTAAAGTGTATTTGCAAAGTAGTAGTGAAAATCTAAACCGATGACGTAACGCACACTGTACTCCAAAATTGTAAGTACATATATTTGAATTCGATAACTAACAACAAAAACTCATAATAAGAGAAACATAAAATTAATGCGTAGCGACTGCTACATAACTCCCCCTTCAGCGTAAGCGTCCATGAAATACCAATTAACGAAAATCATGACTGAAAATTTACTTTACAATCGAAACCGAACTCTTTTCTTCGAACTTCGTGTTACCGGCCTATTACTGTCTTCGTTTCTTTCTATGTGTGCCGGTTTTAGTCTATCGATAGATACTTTTACTACCTTCCCGTTAACATCTATCAAAAATTTTTTATCTCCCCTTTTGATCACTTTATACGGTCCTTCATATGGATTTTGTAATGATCCTCTCATCCTATCTGTCCTCAGGAAAACAAATTCGCAGTCCCTTAATCCCTTTGGCACAAAGAAACCTTTCTTCTGATCTCGAGAGTCCGTTGGAACAATATTTCTCATATGGTTTCTTAACCTTGCCACAAAGTCTGCCGGGTCTGATACAGTCTCTGTGTCTCTTATGAAGAACTCTCCTGGGATTCGTAGCGCTTGGCCATACACTAACTCTGCTGGACTACACTTTAGGTCTTCTTTTATTGTAGTTCGCATACCCAGTAAAATGGCTGGTAAGTGCAGTAACCGGTCCGGGTTATCCATCTTGGCTCTCAATGATGCTTTAAGTTGTCTATGAAGCCTCTCTACCATTCCATTCGCTTGCGGATGATATGCCGTTGTTCTGATCCTATGTGTACCCAAAAGCTTCGAAAATTCCTCAAACATTTTTCCTTCAAACTGACCTCCTTGGTCTGTGGTAACAGTTAATGGAATTCCGAATCTTGGAAAATACTGTTCATACAATGTTCTTACTACCATCTGTGCAGTGATATTTTTAAGAGGATAGACTTCAGGCCACCTGGTGAAACGGTCCACGATCGTTAATAAATACGTGAATCCTTCTGCTGGCTGGAGTGGTCCGACTATGTCTATATGAATGTGTTCGAACCTTCCTGTTGGCGCCTTAAATTTTTCAACTGGGGATTTAGTATGTCTATAAATCTTGGCTTTCTGGCATTCTATGCATGTTTTCGCCCATAAATTAATTTCGCTGTTCATCCTAGGCCAAAAGTATCTTCCTGTTATCAGCTTTCTTGTACTTCGAATACCTGGATGTGCTAAATTATGTACAATGTTAAAAACTTCTCGTCGTAGAGTTTTTGGAATGAACGGTCTGTCTCTACCCGTTGAACATTCTAGCCAAATTTTATTACTTGTTAAAGGTACATCTTTTTCTATTAATCTTATTCTTGAATTTCTACCAGAATCTTCCATTAAATGCTTCAATTCTAAATCATCTTTCTGTTCTTCCGCAATAATTTCTAAATCTATTTTCTTTTCTTTAATCGCGTCACAATCCTTACTATCTGTCTCTACTCGGGATAATGTATCCGCTACTACGTTAGCTTTTCCTTTGATATATCTAATATCCGACGTAAATTGCGTAATGTAATCCAACTGTCTCGCCTGTCTTGGACTTCTTTCAGCTTTTGTCCATATTGCCGAAGTTAGCGGCTTGTGGTCTGTGAAAATTGCAAACTCACGACCTTCCAGAAAATGTCTAAAATGTTTAATTGCCAAATATATGGCTAAAAGTTCTCTATCGAAGGTTGAATATTTCGATTCCGCGGCGCTTAATTTTTTCGAATAAAATGCTAGTGGTTCAGGCCCATTTTTGCCTGTTTGCTCCAGCATTGCTCCTACAGCCACGTTCGATGCATCAACTGTTAAACTATAAACTGCGTTCTCAGAGGGATGAACTAATAGAGTTGCTGAAGTAAATGCGTTCTTAGCTTTGACAAAAGCGTCCTCGCATTCCTTTGTCCACTCTAAATTCTTCACTTTCTTACCTTTTTTAAGCTCTTTGGCTAAATGACTATGAATTGGACTTAATATTTCTGCTAGTCGAGGAATGAATCTATGGAAGTAGTTTATCATTCCTATAAACTGTTGTGCCTCTTTTATCGATTTGGGTGACGGAAAATTTCTAATTAATTTAACTCTGTCTTCTGATGGAAGTATTCCGTCCTTTGTAATTTTGTGGCTTAAAAATTCCAATATATGAAAACAAAAGAGACATTTCCCTGGATTAATGTTGATTCCAAATTTTTCAAGTCTTCCAAAAACTTTTTCCAAATGAGCTTTGTGCTCTTCTTCATCCTTGCTTGCTACAAGAATGTCATCAATGTAAACAAAAATAAATTCTAGTCCGTTTAGTACTTGATCCATAAAACGTTGAAAAGTTTGGGCAGCGTTCCTAAGACCGAAGGGCATTCGAGTAAATTCGAATAAACCGAAAGGTGTAGTAATAGCTGCCTTGAAAATATCTTCCTCTGCCATAGGTATATGGTGATATGCTCTAACCAAATCAATTTTCGAAAATACCGTGCACCCATTCAAATTCAACGTGAAATTTTGGATGTGTGGAATTGGGTACCTATTGAAGTGGGAGGAGCGACTCCTGAATGCGCTTTTAGAGTATAACGAAATTCCTCTCAACTTCATAAAAATTTGCAGTTAGGATAAATAAATTATGTTTTTATTTAATTTATTCTTTCATTACGATTTTCCCGGATTCTCTTATTTTTTTTAAACATTTATTTAAGTTTTAAATTTAACGACTTTATTTTAAAACGGCGGTTAAATTATATAACCGAAAGTTTTATTATTTCATCAATGAAAACTTATACTACGACAATTAATGTATACTGACAATGAACACAATATAATAAGACTATTCAGTTAGACTATTAACGTAAAACTAATACATTTCTATTTTTTATTTTTCATGTCAATGAATCAGTGTATCTATGTTTGAATACATTTAATACTTGTACAGTGTAAGCGTACGTGATTGTGATTTCCCTAGAGTGTATTTCCAAAGTAGTAGTGAAAATGACGTAACGCACACTGTACTCCAAAATTGTAAGTACACGTATTTAAATTAGAAAATTAAACTCGCAATAAGATAACAACAAAATTAATGCGTAGCGACCGCTACATAACTCCCCCTTCAGCGTTAGCGTCTATAAAAAAAAAATATTAAAATCATGATTGAAAACTTAGGGCCGAAACACATCCAGGCTGGCTTTAAAGCTCATCTCTCGAAGCTTTCCTTGAGGCGAGCTCCAGAGCCGTCCGCGGAATACTCAAAACACAATCAGGCCGGTTCATCACATTTGTCAAATTTGTAAGCGAGCATTGTGGTTCGTAAAAAGTGTAAAATATAAAAATTATTTAAAATACAATTATTTGGCCTGTTTACATTGTTATTTTTTAATTGTTATTATGTAAATGTGGTGAAATTTCAAACATTTTAAATAAAATAAAATTTGTTGACTTTTTTAATTATTATTTATTTGTTTACAGTGAAATTTTCTAACATTTTGTATTTAATTCGTTTAATTATTTTCAATACAAACTCGCATACAAAATATCAACCTCAAAGTTCAACTGTCAAAAGCAAAAACTAGAGCCTCGGCCGAATTCGAATTCCAACATTGCCGGAATTCCGACAGAGGCGAGCCTTGCGGCCAGCTTTGCCAAGGCCTGAATTTGCGAGACAAATTTTGATGTGTTCAATCCCATTTAAACGCATTGGTTGGATATACTTGCAGCTGGCTTTAGGCTTGGATGTGTTCAAAGCGGGCTTGGATGTGTTTCGGCCCTTACTTTACAATCGAAACCGAACTCTTTTCTTCGAACTACGTGTTACCGGCTTATTACTGTCTTCGTTTCTTTCTATGTGTGCCGGTTTTAGTCTATCAATAGATACTTTTACTACCTTCCCGTTAACATCTATCGAAAAAAATTTTTCTCCCCTTTTGATCACTCTATACGGTCCTTCATATGGATTTTGCAATGAACTTCTCATCCTATCCGTCCTCAGGAAAACAAATTCGCAGTCCCTTAATCCCTTTGGCACAAAGAAATCTTTCTTTTGTTCACGAGAGTCCGTTGGAACAATATTTCTCATATGGTTTCTTAGCATTGCTACAAAATCTGTTGGGTCTGATACAATCTCTGTGTCTCTTATGAAGAACTCTCCTGGGATTCTTAGCGCTTGACCGTATACTAACTCTGCTGGACTACACTTTAGGTCTTCTTTGATTGTAGTTCGCATACCCAGCAAAATAGCTGGTAAATGCAGTAACCAGTTCGGATTATTCATCTTGGCTCTCAATGATTCTTTAAGCTGTCTATGAAGCCTCTCTACCATTCCATTCGCTTGCGGATGATATGCCGTTGTTCTGATCCTATGTGTACCCAAAAGCTTCGAGAATTCCTCAAACATTTTTCCTTCAAACTGACCTCCTTGGTCAGTGGTAACCGTCAATGGAATTCCGAATCTTGGAAAATACTGTTCGTACAATGTTCTAACTACCATCTGTGCAGTGATATTTTTAAGAGGATAGACTTCAGGCCACCTGGTGAAACGGTCCACGATCGTTAATAAATACGTGAATCCTTCTGCTGGCTGGAGTGGTCCAACTATGTCTATATGAATGTGTTCGAACCTTCCTGTTGGCGCCTTAAATTTTTCGACTGGGGATTTAGTATGTCTATAAATCTTGGCTTTCTGGCATTCTATGCATGTTTTCGCCCATAAATTAATTTCGCTGTTCATCCTAGGCCAAAAATATTTTCCTGTTATCAGCTTTCTTGTACTTCGAATACCTGGGTGTGCTAAATTATGTACAATGTTAAAAACTTCTCTTCGTAGAGTTTTTGGAATGAACGGTCTGTCTCTACCCGTTGAACATTCTAGCCAAATTTTATTACTTGTTGCAGGTACATCTTTTTCTATTAATATTATTCTTGAATTTCTACCAGAATCTTCCATTAAATACTTTAATTCTAAATCATCTTTCTGTTCTTCTGCAATAATTTCTAAATCTATTTTCTTTTCTTTAATCGCGTCACAATCCTTACTATCTGTCTCTACTCGGGATAATGTATCCGCTACTACGTTAGCTTTCCCTTTGATATATCTAATATCCGACGTAAATTGCGTAATGTAATCCAACTGTCTCGCCTGTCTTGGACTTCTTTCAGCTTTTGTCCATATTGCCGAAGTTAGCGGCTTGTGGTCTGTGAAAATTGTAAACTCACGACCTTCCAGAAAATGTCTAAAATGTTTAATTGCCAAATATATGGCTAAAAGTTCTCTATCGAAGGTTGAATATTTCGATTCCGCGGCGCTTAATTTTTTCGAATAAAATGCTAGTGGTTCAGGCCCATTCTTGCCTGTTTGCTCCAGCATTGCTCCTACAGCCACGTTCGATGCATCAACTGTTAAACTAAAAATCGCGTTCTCAGAGGGATGAACTAATAGAGTTGCTGAAGTAAATGCGTTCTTAGCTTTGACAAAAGCGTCCTCGCATTCCTTTGTCCACTCTAAATTCTTCACTTTCTTACCTTTTTTAAGCTCTTTGGCTAAATGACTATGAATTGGACTTAAAATTTCTGCTAGTCGAGGAATGAATCTATGGAAGTAGTTTATCATTCCTACAAACTGTTGTGCCTCTTTTACCGATTTGGGTGACGGAAAATTTCTAATTAATTTAACTCTGTCTTCTGATGGAAGTATTCCGTCCTTTGTAATTTTGTGGCTTAAAAATTCCAATGTATGAACACCAAAAAGACATTTCCCTGGATTAATGTTGATTCCAAATTTTTCAAGTCTTCCAAAAACTTTTTCCAAATGAGCTTTGTGCTCTTCTTCGTCCTTGCTTGCTACAAGAATGTCATCAATGTAAACGAAAATAAATTCTAGTCCGTTTAGTACTTGATCCATAAAACGTTGAAAAGTTTGGGCAGCGTTCCTAAGACCGAGGGGCATTCGAGTAAATTCGAATAAACCGAAAGGTGTAGTAATAGCTGTCTTGAAAATATCTTCCTCTGCCATAGGTATATGGTGATATGCTCTAACCAAATCAATTTTTGAAAATACCGTGCACCCATTCAAATTCAACGTGAAATTTTGTATGTGTGGAATTGGGTACCTATCTGGGATTGTTATTGCATTAAGTCTTCTATAATCACCACAAGGTCGCCAGTCTGAACAGTTCTTTTTCGGTACCATATGTAAAGCGGAAGAAGCTGAGGAAGAGGATGGTCTACATAAACCTAACTTAATCATACGGTCAAATTCCAATTTTGCTATTTTGAATTTATTGTTGTCAAGTCTTCTAGGTCTGGAAAAAGGTAACTGACCTTTTGTTTGGACAGAGTGTACTATGTTGTGTAGTACTGGTAAGTCATAACGAGGTGGTTGGGTTAGTGAGGGAAATTTTGATAGTATTTTGCCGTATCCACTGTCAAAGGAACAATGCCTGGGTGATGGACTGTCTGCCTTAATCATAATTCCGTTAACACTCAACTCAGTATCGCCGTCGATTAAACGTTTCCTTTTAAGATCAACCAATAAATTAAATTGCGTAAGGAAATCTGCACCAATTATAGGTTTATTGACACTAGCTACTATAAATGGAAATGTTAAATCTCTTCTTAATCCGAAATCGATTTTCAACAGTTTATTTCCATATGTGTTTATCGTCGAACCATTAGCTGCTGAAAGAATAAAATTAGGATCTTTCTTGTATTTGCCAAAATAAACGTTAGGAACAACAGATAATTCAGCTCCTGTATCTATCAGAAATTTAAATTTATTTTCTTTATCAAAAACAAATAGTCTACATGACTTTCTTGGAATAACATTTTTACAACACGCTGAAGGGATACTTAGTTTTTTGAATTCTTATAACTACATGGTTTAACACATCTTTTGGCATTATCTCCAAATTTAAAGTGAAACCAGCAAAAAGGCTTATTATTTTCTCTATGTCTGCTATTTGAACGACTTCTACTTCTTGATCTAAATCCGTGTTGAAAATTATTATTTTTATTATTAATAGTAAGTCTCTTGATTGAATTTGCTAAATCTTCAATTTTATTCTCCAGTAAAGTTATTTTCTTTTTAACATCAAGGCTATTTATGCTGAAATCTTCTTTGTTCAGGAAAGGATTTGCCGAATTGTTACCGATTGCCGAAATGAATTTAAATTTAGATGCTTCGAAAATCTTGTCTGCTAACAAAATCAAATCTTGAATATTCTGCTTTCCAGATGCCATTAGAGCAATATTTATATCCGAAGGCAGTTTCCGCATCCATAACTTCTTGATTAATTCTTTCCCTAAATGTGTTGATGTTCCAGCCAAAATGTCCATTGATCTGTAGAAGTCTGACGGTTTCCTGTTTCCCATCTCCGAGTTGCATAAGAGCTGCTCCAACTTATTCTCTTCAGATTCCGTGAAGCGTTGAATCAAGGTCGATTTAAAGGCCTCGTACTTGCCTTCCTGAGGTGGGTTTTGAATGAAATCCAAAACATTCATAATTATTTCTAAGGGAAGCGCCTGGATGACATGCTCATATTTCGTATCATCCAGCCTAACTCCCTTAGAATGAAATTGGCTTTCCGCCAAAACAAACCATGCTTTTGGACACGGTGACCAAAAGGAGGGTAGTTTAACGGCAGAAGCGTTGATTTCACTATTTGCAAAAGTATCCCCCGAATTTTGCACACTCATTATTTTCACACTATATAGGCACTAACGTAACACGAAATTCTTTTAAAATCAAAGAAAAGAGTTTCGATTCACTTAAAATTCGCGGAACTTCTTATAAATTAATTTCGCGGACGATAGCGTTGACGGAGGACTCAAACTTTAAAACCGTCCGTTAAATAAGGAAAATTTCGACTTTTAAAAGAAAAGATCATATAAATCAATTAAAGAAGAGAAATTAAATCAGAAATTCACTACTACCAGGAAAAGTTTTGTATTTTAAAAAGAAAATTTTTGTGTTTTGTTTTTTTTTTTTTAAAGAAATTAAAAATGGTGAAAATTATTAATTTAAAATGAACTTAACTTCCCTTAAAAGTTTTATTGAATCTTCTTTCTTCTCCTCTCTTACGTGTATTCCTTCTTCTTTTTTTTAAAAAAAAAGCTTCTTCTTAAAATTGTTCTTTTATTCTTTCTTCTTTCTTCTTATGAATTTTCTATTTTATTTTTGAATTAAAATCCTCTTCTTTTTTGTAATACCTCAATCTTCTTTTTTTAAAATTGTAGGAAAAACTTCTTTCTTCGTTTCGGGGTCACCAGATGAAGTGGGAGGAGCGACTCCTGAATGCGCTTTTAGAGTATAACGAAATTCCTCTCAACTTCATAAAAATTTGCAGTTAGGATAAATAAATTATGTTTTTATTTAATTTATTCTTTCATTACGATTTTCCCGGATTCTCTTATTTTTTTTAAACATTTATTTAAGTTTTAAATTTAACGACTTTATTTTAAAACGGCGGTTAAATTATATAACCGAAAGTTTTATTATTTCACAATGAAAACTTATACTACGACAATTAATGTATACTGACAATGAACACAATATAATAAGACTATTCAGTTAGACTATTAACGTAAAACTAATACATTTCTATTTTTTATTTTTCATGTCAATGAATCAGTGTATCTATGTTTGAATACATTTAATACTTGTACAGTGTAAGCGTACGTGATTGTGATTTCCCTAGAGTGTATTTCCAAAGTAGTAGTGAAAATGACGTAACGCACACTGTACTCCAAAATTGTAAGTACACGTATTTAAATTAGAAAATTAAACTCGCAATAAGATAACAACAAAATTAATGCGTAGCGACCGCTACACCTATCTGGGACTGTTATTGCATTAAGTCTTCTATAATCACCGCAAGGTCGCCAGTCTGAACAGTTCTTTTTCGGTACCATATGTAAAGCAGAAGAAGCTGAGGAAGAGGATGGTCTACATAATCCTAACTTAATCATATGGTCAAATTCCAATTTTGCTATTTTGAATTTATTGTTGTCAAGTCTTCTAGGTCTGGAAAAAGGTAACTGACCTTTTGTTTGGACAGAGTGTACTATGTTGTGTAGTACTGGTAAGTCATAACGAGGTGGTTGGGTTAGTGAGGGAAATTTTGATAGTATTTTGCCGTATCCACTGTCAAAGGAACAATGCCTGGGTGATGGACTGTCTGCCTTAATCATAATTCCATTAACACTTAACTCAGTATCGCCGTCGATTAAACGTTTCTTTTTAAGATCTACCAATAAATTGAATTGCGTAAGGAAATCTGCACCAATTATAGGTTTATTGACACTTGCTACTATAAATGGAAATGTTAAATCTCTCCTTAATCCGAAATCGATTTTCAAAAGTTTATTTCCATATGTGTTAATCGTCGAACCATTAGCTGCTGAAAGAATAAAATTAGGATCTTTTTTGTATTTGCCAAAATAAACGTTAGGAACAACAGATAATTCAGCTCCTGTATCTATTAGAAACTTAAATTTATTTTCCCTATCAAAAACAAAAAGTCTACAGGACTTTCTTGGAATAACATTTTTACAACACGCTGAAGGGATACTTAGTTTTTTGAATTATTATAATTACATGGTTTAACACATCTTTTGGCATTATCTCCAAATTTAAAGTGAAACCAGCAAAAAGGCTTATTATTTTCTTTATGTCTGCTATTTGAACGACTTCTACTTCTTGATCTAAATCCGTGTTGAAAATTATTATTTTTATTATTAATAGTAAGTCTCTTGACTAAATTTGCTAAATCTTCAATTTTATTCTCTAGTAAAGTTATTTTATTTTTTACATCAAGGCTATTTATGCTGAAATCTTCTTTGTTCAGGAAAGGATTTGCCGAATTGTTACCGATTGCCGAAATGAATTTAAATTTAGATGCTTCGAAAATCTTGTCTGCTAACAATATCAAATCTTGAATATTCTGCTTTCCAGATGCCATTAGCGCAATATTTATATCCGAAGGCAGTTTCCGCATCCATAACTTCTTAATTAATTCTTTCCCTAAATGTGTTGATGTTCCAGCCAAAATTTCCATTGATCGGTAGAAGTCTGACGGTTTTCTGTTTCCCATCTCCGAGTTGCATAAGAGCTGCTCCAACTTATTCTCTTCGGATTCCGTGAAGCGTTGAATCAAGGTTGATTTAAGGGCCTCGTACTTGCCTTCCTGAGGTGGGTTTTGTATGCAATCCAAAACATTCATAATTATTTCTAAGGGTAGCGCCTGGATGACATGCTCGTATTTCGTATCATCCAGCCTAACTCCCTTAGAATGAAATTGGCTTTCCGCCAAAACAAACCATGCTTCTGGACACGGTGACCAAAAGGAGGGTAGTTTAACGGAAGTAGCGTTGATTTCACTATTGGTAAAGGTATCTCCCGAATTTTGCACACTCATTATTTTAACACTATATACGCACTAACGTAACACGAAATTAACTTAAAATCAAAGAAAAGAGTTTCGATTCACTTAAAATTCGCGGAACTTCTTATAAATTAATTTCGCGGACGATAGCGTTGACGGAGGACTCAAATTTTAAAACCGACCGTTAAATAAGGAAAATTTCGATTTTTAAAAGAAAAGATAATATAAATCAATTAAAGAAGAGAAATTAAATGAGAAATCCACTACTACCAGGAAAAGTTTTGTATTTTAAAAAGAAAAATTTTTGTGTTTTGTTTTTTTTAAAAAAAAAAAAAAAAAAATTAAAAAAAAAGTGAAAATTATTAATTTAAAATGAAATTAGCTTCCCTTAAAAGTTTTATTAAATCTTCTTTCTTCTCCTCTCTTAAGTGTGTTCTTTTTTCTTTTTTTTTTTTAAAACCTTCTTCTTAAAATTGTTCTTTTCTTCTTTCTTCTTTCTTCTTATGAATTTTCTATTTTACTTTTGGAACATATTCTTTTTTTTAAAATTTTGAAATTTTCTTTTGCAGGAAAAATATTCTTCTTTCTTGTTTCGGGGTCACCAGATGATGTGGGGGCCTAGACTCCTTAACTCCACATTTACATTATTTTGGGGTTCCTCTCCACATCATAATAGTTTATAATTGTTTTAGTAAATAAACTATTTATTTTGTAGCGATTTAAAAATATTTTTATTTAAGTTATTTTTATTTTAAGTTAAACGACTTTACATGCGGTTGAATTATACAACCGGAACTTTTAATGATAAAAACTTCCAACTAATACATGAGTTACTATTTTGCATGTTAAACGTTCAACGAAAACTTTATTACTAATACATTCTATTTTTTTATTTAACATGTCAAATCAATTCGTGTACCTATGTTTTATACATTCAATACTTGTACAGTGCAAGCGTACGTGATTGTGATTTCCCTAAAGTGTATTTCCAAAGTAGTAGTGAAAATCTAGACCGATGACGTAACGCACACTGTACTCCAAAATTGTAAGTACATATATTTGAATTCGATAACTAACAACAAAAACTCATAATAAGAGAAACATAAAATTAATGCGTAGCGACTGCTACAACAGCCATGGATCTAACCAGATATTGAGTATATTATATCGCTTATGGTATTCTACTTATGATACCCTTTCAATTGATAGCTATGTCGAGGTGGTGGTGAAGAAATGGTAGTCCGCCCTTTTGAGACGGCCGCCATGGATACAAAGACATAGCTTATTGTATTCTACTTATGATACCCTCTCATTTGATACCCATGTCGAGGGGGTTGTGAAGAAAATGGTAATGGGTCCATTTGAGGTGGCCTCGGTGGATCTTACTATTTATTGAGTATACTATATTGCTTATTGTATTCTACTTATCATACCGTTTCATTTGATACCCATGTCGAGGGGTTGAGAAGAAAATGGTAATCCGCCCCCTTGAGATGACCGCCATGGATCTAACCAGATATTGAGTATATTATATCGCTTATGGTATTCTACTTATGATACACTTGCAATTGATACCTAGGCCGAGGTGGTGGTGAAGAAATGGTAGTCCGCCCTCTTGAGACGGCCGCCATGGATATAAAGACATAGCTTATTGTGTTCTACTTATCATACCCTTTCATTTGATACCCATGTCGGGGGGGTTGTGAAGAAAATGGTAATCCGCCCTCTTGAGATAACCGCCGTGGATCTAAATATATTTTAAGTATACTAAATCGCTAATTGTGTTCTACTTATCATTCCCTTTCATTTGATACCCATGTCGAGGGGGTTGTGAAAAAAATGGTAATCCGTCCTCTTGAGATGACCGCCGTGGATCTAACGGTATATTGAGTATACTATATCGCTTATAATGTTGTTCTTATTCCCTTTCATTTGATACCAATGTCGAAGAGGTTTTGATGAAAATGGTAATCCGCCCTCTTGAGATGACCGCCTTGGATCTAAGCAGATATTGAGTATATTATATCGCTTATGGTATTCTACTTATGATAGCCTTTCAATTGATACCTATGTCGAGGTGGTGGTGAAGAAATCTTATTCCGGCCTCTTGAGTCGGCCGCCATGGATATAAAGACATAGCTTAATGTATTCTACTTATTATACCCTTTCATTTGATACCCATGTCGAGGGGGTTGTGAAGAAAATGGCAATGCGTCCTCTTGAGGTGGCCTCGGTGGATCTAACTATTTATTGAGTATACTGTATTGCTTATTGTATTCTACTTATCATACCGTTTCATTTGATACCCATGTCGAGGGGTTGAGAAGAAAATAGAAATCCGTCCTCTTGAGATGACCGCCATGGGTCTAACCAGATATTGAGTATATTATATCGCTTATGGCATTCTACTTATGGTACCCTTTCAATTGATAGCTATGTCGAGGTGGTGGTGAAGAAATGCTAGTCCGCCCTCTTGAGACAGCCGCCACGGATATAAAGACATAGCTTATAGCATTCTACTTTTCATACCCTCATTCTACTGCTTATTGTATTCTACTTATCATACCCTTTCATTTGATA
Source organism: Thereva unica (assembly GCA_949987705.1). Taxonomy (NCBI): domain Eukaryota; kingdom Metazoa; phylum Arthropoda; class Insecta; order Diptera; family Therevidae; genus Thereva; species Thereva unica. The sequence goes on along the minus strand of OX465282.1, from coordinate 46,682,831 downwards.
CCCATGTCGTGGGGGTTGCGAAGAAAATGGTAAAACGTCCTCTTGAGTTGGCCTCGGTGGATCTAACTATTTATTGAGTATTCTATATTGCTTATTGTATTCTACTTATCATACCCTTTAATTTGATAACCATGTCGAGGGGGTTGTGAAGAAAATGATAATCCGCCCTCTTGAGATGACAGCCATGGATCTAACCAGATATTGAGTATATTATATCGCTTATGGTATTCTACTTATGATACCCTTTCAATTGATACCTATGTCGAGGTGGTAGTGAAGAAATGGTAGTCCGCCCTCTTGAGAAGTCCGCCATGTATATAAAGACATAGCTTATTGTATTCTACTTATCATACCCTTTCATTTGATACCCATGTCGAGGGGGTTGTGAAGAAAATGATAATCCGCCCTCTTGAGATGACAGCCATGGGTCTAACCAGATATTGAGTATATTATATCGCTTATGGTATTCTACTTATGATACCTTTTCAATTGATACCTATGTATGTCGAGGTGGTGGTGAAGAAATGGTAGTCCGCCCTCTTGAGACGTGTACCATGCGTACCCTTTTTGTTAATCATCGAAATAATAGGGAATGCTATTTGACATCAACAGTGCTGGATTTGACTAACTTGTAAGGAATATGTCATATTTTTAGAAATAAATTACGATTACGAACTCGGCATTCGGTATTTCAAAATTTTACTGTACATTTGTACTGTGAACTACTTGTTTTTTATAGTACCTAACGCAATCTGATACCATAGTTGCGACTAACCACTTTAAATGAATACATTTTGTTAATCATCTAATGCCATCTGGTATCAACAGTTCGAGTAAACACTTTTCGACTAACTAGTAGCACCATCTCCTTTATTGAGCAATTGAAATAACTTAGAGCGCCATCTGACAGAATAATTTTGAGTACCCACTTTTTTAGACTGAAGGAGAAGAAAAAAGTTCGATTCGAAATATAAAAAATGTAAAAATAAAGAAAACGAAAAATGATAGGAAAAAAACTCACGGAATAATAAATTATTTATATTTTGGGTATCGGTTACAAATGAAAAATTACTTATATTACTATACTATATTACTTATATTATTAAAAAGTTGATAAATCGCATAATTTTATAAAAAAAACACCTTGTTTTCTATGTTTAGGCGTAAATAAGGCATTAGCTGTTTGCCCTTACGAACTCGGCAAACTACGGCTTGCCTTGATTTTCAATGTAAATACTATGGATTTTATAAAATTTGAAAAATCTCACGTGAGATTAGGGGGGGGAGGGAGGGGGTCGGGACAAATCTCACGATATCTCACCAAGGGGGGAGGGGGGGTCGAAAAATCGCAAAAATCACCTCACGTAATTTATGGACGACCCCTAACCACCATTGTGCAATTTTAATTTTTTATCTTTTTATTTTATTATTTCTTTTTTTATGTGCAAGGCAGTGCATAAAATAAATCCGTTTAATTTTCATCGGCATAACCTCACTTTTTTTATATATATATTTTTCCTAATTTTAATTCGCCTGAATTTTTTCAACCCTTAAGGGGGTAAAACTACCCCTACATTAAAATTGTAATTAAATATTTCTCAATATATTTTTTATTTTTTTTGTTTTCTCTTTAGGGGTGGTTTGCCCTCTGTACAAAGGGGTTTATAGTGAAATTTTCCAAATGTTTTAATAATTAAAAATGGAAAATAAAATTTAAATGCAAAACAATTTTTAATTTGTTTCAATTACAATTTTAATGTAGGGTGTAACACGGCGCTGGCAACTTTTAGTTTTAAGGAGTTATGTTTGTATTAGTTAGAGTTATAGAACTTTTGGGTATAAATAAAGGGCCCGACTTTGTTCAGGCAAACAGTAACATCTTGACTGCTTGGCTCTGAAGTACCGCACTACCGACCGACACCAAGATTGTCTATATAGTAGTAAACGGTGTGTTTTCTTTAAATATACCCAATACGCCCTACAAATTTCCACCCAACTCGCGGCTATATATACAGCTAGATATATACAGTCAACAGCAAAAGTTTTGGTACACCAAGCTAAAAAGAATAAAAAAACGATTAACTCTTGCTTATAACTTCAAAAGTAAAAGCCGCAGCATAATAGTTGTCAGACGTTATTCATAGAAAATTGTCCAAGCTTTCTAATTTTGCAAAAAAAGTATTGGTTAATTACGTGTTTTTTGGAGAAAAAGGTGGTTGAAGTTGAAATGTTTTTTATTCTTTTTAGCTTGGTGTACCAAAACTTTTGCTGTTGACTGTATATAAAAAAAAGTTTATTGACGATACACTGGAGCATCGTAAAATCGGACAAGTTCGCAGAAGTCAACGCTTGAATCGAAGGATGCAGTTCAGCGAAGAACAGTTCGAGAGGCTACTTGCTATCATCCGCCCGTCATCACCCGCATCCTCATCAGTTCCTGATTCGAACACACGCAGTGGCAGTTTCACGTCATGCAATGCATATTACGATGGAACACGCTCCACGGAAGCAGTAGACGAATTCATCACAAAGATAGAAACTTTTAAAACCTGCGAAAATATAAGTGAAGCTCACGCACTTCATGGTCTCTCGCTCCTCCTCAAAGGCATAGCTGCAACTTGGTGGAGCGGAATCAAAAACGAAGTATCTACATGGGATGATGCCATAAAACGAATACGCGACACAATCGCGCCTGCGAAACCAGCATACCAAATTTACTTGGAAATATTTTCTAAGCCACAACAAAAAGATGAGCCTACAGATATTTTCATCTGTGAGAAACGCTCCCTAATGGCTCAGCTGCCACCGAACAGCCATTCCGAAAATAAACAACTAGATTTGTCGTTCGGGCTCTTAAATCTAAATATTCAGAAGCATATTTCACTAGAAAAAATAAAAACATTCCGGGAATTGCTCCTACAGGCTTGAGCAGTAGAAGAAAATCAAAGGGAAAAACGTTGCCAAACACAAATCCATAAATCGGAATATAAAGAAAAACCAATCAAAAAAATTAAATGTGGATACTGTCGCAACATCGGTCACACCACCCAGGATTGCCGCAAACGCTTGAAGAATGAGACGGAAAAAATTGAAACAACAGCGCCCAAACTGAAATGTTAGGTATGGTTGTGAAAACCCAGGGGTCGTTACAGCCGCGGATTCAAGGGGGGGGGGGCGGTCACGGGGGTCATGACCCCCCCCCAAAGCTCGAACTATGCAATCATAGAGATGGGAGAAACCAAAAGCTGCTGACGCTTCTGCTACTTGTCAAACATCTTGAATGTCTCAACTGATCAACGTCTCGGTCCAACATGTCTTCTTCTTTCTTTCTTTAAACTCCCTCATGGGACATAGGGCGGAAACAGTTGCCCTCCAGCGGACTCTGTTTTGCGCGACAGCTCTTAGTTCCGACCAGGATCTCCCAGTTGTTGCGGCTTCTTCTAGTAGGGTTCTCCTCCACGTTGTTCTAGGTCTTCCTACTCGACGGGAACCTTGCGGATTCCAGTAAAGTTCCTGTTTGGCTGGATTCTCGTTTTCGCGTCGCAAGGTGTGGCCAACCCAATTCCATTTCCTTCGCCTGATTTGGTCGTCTATGGCACGGCGCCATAGTTCTTCGTTTGAAATTCTATCTTGCCAGCGGATTTTTAGGATACGACGAAGGCATCTGTTGATGAAGACTTGTAGGCGCCCTGTGATGAATTGGGTGACTTCCCATGTTTCGCAACCATACAAAAGAACTGCCTTAACGTTGGAGTTGAACAGCCGCAATTTGGTGTTAGTGGAAATCACGGTTGATCTCCATATGTGGGACAGGCATGCATATGCGCCTCGTGCTTTATTTATTCTGGAACTGACGTCTTCTTCTGCCCCACCATTTTCGGTAATAATGCTACCGAGGTAGCAGAATTTATCTACCAGTTCCACGTCACGGTTATTCAGCGCTGTTCGTTCAATGGTGTTTGCATTTATCCGCATTTCTTTAGTTTTAGTCGGATTTAGCCTTAAGGGGAGGTTCTCATCTAGCGACCCAAAAATTACATGATTTTCTCGATTTTTTTTTCGTGGAAGGAAGCTGAGGAAGCACTCAAGTTTTTTTGTAGTTATCAAGTATATATTCAAGTATGTTTACCAATTTTTATAGAGCAGAATATCGAATAGTTAATTATTTATTTACATGTAAAGCCGTTCGCCTAAAAAAAAAGTACCTAATCGCCTAACATCACCCGAGATCAACAAATGAAACCTTTTTATAAAATACATGACATTTACAGGATCTTGAACTATCCAACTAAGGAAAAGTCGAAAATTACTATAAAAAACAAAATAATAACAATAGCCATCTGCGATTAAGTTCAGGATCCGCTAAATTTAATGAACTTTCAAATAACAAAAAAACCAAAGCGATACATGCAGTAGTTTTTGAGATACGATGGCGCCCATCTTAAAAAATACGGTTTTCTAAAAATACGGTTTTTTTTACCTTCGTGTAAAAAGGTGACTCCGGTTTTTTTACTATACTTTAAAAAAACAATGAATTTCGTCAAAACGGTTTTTGAGAGCGAATACTATAGGAAATTTACAAACTTTTTAAACAAAAAAAAAAATCGATTTTTTTGGTTGAGCTTGATGAGAACCTCCCCTTAAGCCTGCTGGACTACTTTTTGTTGCCTAATTGTTTAACATGTTTTTGAGGTCCTGGTGTCTGTGGGCCAGCAAACAGATATCATCGGCGTAGTCGAGATCCTTAAGGCGGTCTACCAAACCCCATTGTATGCCGCCTGTTCTATTATCTAGAGCGCCGACAAGGATGTCATTTGTTACTATAAGAAATAGTAATGGCGAAAGTAGGCACCCTTGTCGTACTCCTGAGCTCACCCCAAAGCTGTCGGATAATTTTCCAGTATGGAGAACTCTGCATTTGGAATTGTTATATAGGGCTTTTATCAATTCTATTATTTTATCAGGCAGTCAACGTCGCCGTAGTGCCTGCCAAATGAAGCTCCTATTAACCGAGTCGAACGCTTTCTCATAGTCTACGAAAGCAAGGTAAAGGGGGATCGATATTCAGTAGACTGCTCCACTATTATTCTCAAGGTGTTAATATGATCAATACAGGAGCAGCCCTTCCTGAATCCGGCCTGCTGTCTCCTAAGCGTTCGATCAACTGCCTCACTTATCCTAGATAGTAATATATGGGACAAAATTTTGCCCACAGTAGATAATAAACAGATACCTCTCCAGTTGTCGAATATTGTTAGGTCCCCCTTTTTTGGTATTTTGACTATGATACCTTCCGTCCAATCCTCCGGAAAGATACAGGTGTTCCATGCTATTTCTAGGATTGGCTGAAGCGCATCTGCTATGAGGCTTGAGTCGGCTTTCAACAATTCTGGCGGGATGCCATCTTTTCCTGCTGCTTTACCATTGGCCATCGCATGAATTGCGGTTACTATTTCCGAAAACCAGAATCTTCATCACATCTTTTGGTCAGCAAGGGTATCTTTGATCATATCCGTTGCTTTTTTTAAATCTAATGAAGACGTTTGGAGTATTCGGCTCAAAGGTAAAGTTGTACCGGATACGTAGGAAAAGTAAAAGTTTATTATGTTATTAATGACTATGACTCAAATAGTACGAATATTATACACGCCTAGAACGTCATTTAACTAAGCAGATGAAATCGGAAACTCTAGGCTGAAAAGTACAAGACGAAGATTTGCCGCAGCAGATGCAGTTTTCGCGTCCTCCCACACCGAAATCTCATTAAGTGCGTCACACTTTTTTATTAATTGTTCACCCTCAAACTGCATGTGCCCAACGTGATTTTCTACCCAACTAGTGAAGTTGGTTTCTACCAGTCTAGCAAAGTCGTTAAGTGATTTGCCACAAATATTTTTTTTAAAAACGTTTGCAAAACCGTTAGCCGTTAGCTCTCATTGTTCCTGAAGCATTGCGACAGTTTAAAACTTTGGAAGATTTTAATAAAGAATTGTTAACAAATGATTACTGCAAGAACAACGTCTTGCGCGAATGGCTACTTTCGTCAAGTCCTAACATACCCCTTTCAAATCAGACGCCATTAGCGAGCAACTATCTGTTCAAATTCCAACCAAATATTTTAAGTCCAAGTCGAATTTCTCACACAGATCGATGATGATATCCTCGGAACGAATTGCTTGGTATGCATCGCAAAATGTGATGAAATTCTCTGATTGCTCTGTTGCAATAGTAGTAGTAGGATAAGCTAAGGTGTTTTGTATAAGAATTGTCGTTCGTCTCATCAAATACAACTGCGCAAAACTTTGCCGCTATAACTCCTTTCAGAATAGCTTACTGAATTTCGTCTTTTCAGGCTTCCATAAGTTGATTTTGGGTGGTTTTACTGATATATGTCGCGATTGAACCTGCGGTTTCCAAATGATGCTGAAGAGTAAAGTCACCAAATTCAACGAAGAGTGCCCTGAAGTTCCTATCATTTGCAACCAGAATATCTACTTTTCCGTCAGTGTCACGATTATAGAGAAGTTCATTATCCCTACATAGTAACATCGATCTCGGCTTTCTTTTACTTGTGAGTCCCATTGTACACACAGATGCTGGGTTATGAAAAGTCTAAAGGAAACTTTTTTCAGCTTCTACCACCCTCTGATAATATTGGTTCCGTTGGTGAAATGAAAGCGTTCCATTTTGTCCAAGTAAATCGTCGAATGCTTTCAGTGTTTCGCTTTCTTGGTTTACTTTTAATTCCGTGACCCCCCCCCCAAAACAAAATTCTAAATCCGCGCCTGGGTCGTTAAAAGTCAATGCAGCAATTGCAACAAAAATAATAAAGAAAATATTAACTTTTATTCAATAGACGCAAAGACAAATAGTTTACCACTTAGATGTAGACCAGCAATCGAAATTCAAGTTGCAAATATAAACGGTCGCGCCTACTTTGATTCAGGAGCAAGACTTAGTGTTGCCAGCCAAAGATTATATAAAATTCTGTTAAAAACAAAACATAAGTTTGAAACAATTTCTGCTTATATCGTGTTAGCTGACGGAATTCGAAGGAAAAAACAAATCTGTTTCACGCGAACAAAAGTCACGTTAAAAAACCGAACAATCCCGACTAATCTGATAGTGTTCAGAATTAGCAATTTAATCCTGAATAAATGAAAAGGGTGCCGGAAGGGTGTGATTCAAATAAAAGTGTAGCTGCTTTCAGTTTAACAAATTTAATTCGAACTTAGAAAAATATATTACAATTCTTAATATTTACTTCAATCTTTAATAAAATTTCACTCTTTAACAAAAATTCAATCTTTAATAAAATTTTAATCTATAATCACTATGGGAATTGATTTTAAAACTCGTACGCCTTGAATCCAATAAAATTTTACAGTGGTTTTTTTCTTCCTGGTTGCCTTCCGCTGGGTTTCTGGGTGATAATTTCTGCCTTTACTCTGAAATGATAATAATACTTCTGATTAGAGACCTCTGTGGGTCCGAGATGCTAACTCAGTCTCGTTAGCGGATCTCGTATGGGATATGGGTGAAAACCTTCAACGCAGTTTTCGTTGGATATTGACATGTCGCGTCAATAGATCCTTGGGTATATTAAAGAGAGTTCAACTCGATCTCCTTTTGGGTTGGGTGAAATCACTATTTCGATAGAAAAAATCTCAAACTCAATTTTTTCTAGAAGTCTTAAGCTTCAGCGCGCTTAAAGACCAAAAGTGATCTGAGTTTGACGCGGACTGTGCGCCGATATTTATTTTGCCCTGAAATTGGTGGGGAACCTTGATTTCGAATTTCGAAGTATATAATTTGGTTCATGGAGCCACTCAAACAGCTGATCGTCTCTTTCTCTTCTTCTTCTGTCAAATGGAATTGTTATTATGGGTAAGTATACATAGTTTTTCGTTAATATATTTTATATTACTAATTTATCCATATTTATGTATTTTCAGATGTGATTTATGATGCTGGGAATTTCGGGAGGCGGAGTTTGGACGTCAGTGTTGGAAGGTAAGTATTTTGTGGAACTTGTTTTTCCTATTGATTGATTTTGCTTTTCTTGTAGGTTTGCCGACGGGATTTTGCGAGTTTTGCGGCGGTGGATTTTTTAAGGTAAATATTTGATTTATGTTGTTATTATTAATGATTTATTTGCAGGTTAATACTTCTATAGTGTTTAGTGTAGTTTTAGTATATAAATTTGTTTCTTTTATCAATAAAGTGGATTTATTTTCGTGGCGAAATTTTAATGTTTTTATTTTCATGTTGTTGTCGTTGTTTGTTTTCAGACGTTCAGATTTTCGCGTCTTTAGAGACGCGACATTCTCCCCCGCCTTGAAGCGCTTAGCTTCAAATTTAAGGTGAGATTGTGAAGTACTTGAGGTTTTTTAAATAAGAACACTTAATTTTTACTGGACTTTTTTATTGTTTTCCGACACATTCTTTGGTTTTACCTGTTGGTATATCCGTATTTTATTGTCGCTGGATTTGACGAAGCGTATTATTTCGCCTTCTAAGCGTAGTCGGAATCCCTTTTTAGCTTTGTAGACTTGTTCCCAGGGGATTGAGATATTTTTTAACTTCCTCCATAGTTCATCTGTTACACTGACTTCAGCTGGTGGTTGCTGTCGCTGCCTATATGTCTCAAGGGTGATCCGTTTCCGGGGTTTTTTCCTTGATTCCGTTTGTGATTTGGGCTGCGTGGTTGGAATTTTCCGAGGCATTGTACGTCTGCGGATCTCGGGTCCATAGGGTTCCGCTTCGAACGGTCTTCTGATGATAGGTCGCTGTGGTAATGATAATCCCACCAAAAAAACATTAAAAATGTGAATTAGAAGTTCGTGGGCGCAGAAATTATTTATTGGGACAGTTTAAAACACACTTATAACAAAAAGAAGTGATATGGATTAGTCAAGATGAATCGTTAATGGCACGAAATAATTAAACACGTGCATTTACGAACGAATTCAAAGGAATTATACAACTGCCCATTTTTATTTAAAACTCAAAGTATTATCAACCGCGAAAAAGTTGGCTGGCGCGTTCGTTGTATACATAGCATGAATCTTTGCTGAATACAGCAGTATTTCTAATAAAATTTGTTACATTTCGAAGGGCAGCTTACAGCTTGCTCTAAAATTGTTGAAAAATTCCTTTGAATTCGTTCGTAAATGCACGTGTTTAATTATTTCATGCTATTAACGATTCATCTTGACTAATCCATATCACTTCTTTTTGTTATAAGTGTGTTTTAAACTGTCCCAATAAATAATTTCTGCGCCAACGAACTTCTAATTCACATTTTTAATGTTTTTTTGGTGGGATATCACTCTTTTTTGTTTTAATACATTCTAAAATAAAAAATAAATAATCTTCTGTATAAAGAAATATTATGTATTTAATTGTTCATTATATTTTTTTATTTATTTTATAAGTAGGTAATAACAAAATAACAAAATGCAGGAATTCAAATTAATATTATTGCCTTTGTAAAAAAACAAACATAAGCTCCTTTCGAGTTTGTCGGCCAAGATTTTTTCTGTGGAATTATTGATCCATAACCAGCTCGATTTTTCTTTCAACATGCTGATCTAATGACCTTGTTCGAGTGTTCCTTTGAATTCGTTCGTAAATGCATGTGTTTAATTATTTCATCCTAGTGTGTTCTAGTTATGATACCCTTTCATTTGATACCCATGTCGATGGGCTATGTAAAGAAAATGGGTATCCGCTTTCTTGACATAACCGCCGTGGATCTAAATATATTTTGAGTATACTAAATCGCCTATTGTGTTCTACTTATCATTCCCTTTCATTTGATACCCATGTCGAGGGGTTGAGAAGAAAATTGTAATCCGCCCCCTTGAGGTGAGTATCAATGTCGAGGGGGTTGTGAAGAAAATGGTAATCCGTCCTCTTGAGATGACCGCCATGGATCTAACCTGATATTGAGTATACTATATAGCTTATTATGTTCTACTTATCATTCCCTTTCATTTGATACCCATGTCGAGGGGGTTGTGAAAAAAATGGTAATCCGCCCTCTTGAGATGACAGCCATGGATCTAACCAGATATTGAGTATATTATATCGCTTATGGTATTCTACTTATGATACCTTTTCAATTGATAGCTATGTCGACGAGGTGGTGAAGAAATGATAGTCCGCCCTCTTGAGACGGCCGCCATGGATATAAAGACATAGCTTATTGTATTCTACTTATCATACCCTTTCATTTGATACCCATGTCGAGGGGTTGAGAAGAAAATTGTAATCCGCCCCCTTGAGGTGACCGCCATGGATCTGACCAGATATTGAGTATATTATATCGCTTATGGTATTCTAGTTATGATACCCTTTCAATTGATACCTACATATGTGGAGGTGGTGGTGAAGAAATGGTAGTCCGCCCTCTTGAGACGGCCGCCATGGATATAAAGACATAGCTTATTGTATTCTACTTATCATACCCTTTCATTTGATACCCATGTCGAGGGGTTGAGAAGAAAATTGTAATCCGCCCCCTTGAGGTGACCGCCATGGATCTGACCAGATATTGAGTATATTATATCGCTTATGGTATTCTAGTTATGATACCCTTTCAATTGATACCTACATATGTGGAGGTGGTGGTGAAGAAATGGTAGTCCGCCCTCTTGAGACGGCCGCCATGGATATAAAGACATAGCTTATTGTGTTCTACTTAGCATACCCTTTCATTTGATACCCATGTTGAGGGGGTTGTGAAGAAAATGGTAATCCGCCCTCTTGAGATAACCGCCGTGGATCTAAATATATTTTAAGTATACTAAATCGCTTATTGTGTTCTACTTATCATTCCCTTTCATTTGAAACCCATGTCGTGGGGGTTGTGAAGAAAATGGCAATACGTCCTCTTGAGGTGGCCTCGGTGGATCTAACTATTTATTGAGTATACTATATTGCTTATTGTATTCTGCTTATCATACCCTTTCATTTGATACCCATGTCGAGGGGATTGTGAAGAAAATGGTAATACGCCCTCTTGAGATGACAGCCATGGATCTAACCAGATATTGAGTATATTATATCGCTTATGGTATTCTACTTACGATACCTTTTCAATTGATAGCTATGTCGAGGAGGTGGTGAAGAAATGATAGTCCGCCCTCTTGAGACGGCCGCCATGGATATAAAGACATAGCTTATTGTATTCTACTTATCATACCCTTTCATTTGATACCCATGTCGAGGGGTTGAGAAGAAAATTGTAATCCGCCCCCTTGAGGTGACCGCCATGGATCTGACCAGATATTGAGTATATTATATCGCTTATGGTATTCTAGTTATGATACCCTTTCAATTGATACCTACATATGTGGAGGTGGTGGTGAAGAAATGGTAGTCCGCCCTCTTGAGACGGCCGCCATGGATATAAAGACATAGCTTATTGTATTCTACTTATCATACCCTTTCATTTGATACCCATGTCGAGGGGTTGAGAAGAAAATTGTAATCCGCCCCCTTGAGGTGACCGCCATGGATCTGACCAGATATTGAGTATATTATATCGCTTATGGTATTCTAGTTATGATACCCTTTCAATTGATACCTACATATGTGGAGGTGGTGGTGAAGAAATGGTAGTCCGCCCTCTTGAGACGGCCGCCATGGATATAAAGACATAGCTTATTGTGTTCTACTTAGCATACCCTTTCATTTGATACCCATGTTGAGGGGGTTGTGAAGAAAATGGTAATCCGCCCTGTTGAGATAACCGCCGTGGATCTAAATATATTTTAAGTATACTAAATCGCTTATTGTGTTCTACTTATCATCCCCTTTCATTTGATACCCATGTCGAGGGGTTGTGAAGAAAATGGAAATCGGTCCTCTTGAGATGACCGCCATGGATCTAACCAGATATTGAGGATATTATATCGCTTATGGCATTCTACTTAAGATACACTTTCAATTGATAACTATGTCGAGGTGGTGGTGAATAAATGCTAGTCCGCCGTCTTGAGACGGCCGCCATGGATATAAAGGCGTAGCTTATTGTATTCTACTTTTCACACCCTTTTATTTGATACCCATGTCGAGGGGGTTTTGAAGAAAATGGTAATCCGCCCTCTTGAGATGACCGCCGTGGATCTAACCAGATATTGAGTATACTATATTGCTTATTATCTTCTACTTAAGATACCCTTTCATTTGATACCTATGTCGAGGTGGTGGTGAAGAAATGGTAGTCCGCCCTCTTGAGACGGCCGCCATGGATATAAAGCCATAGCTTATTGTATTCTACTTATCATACCCTTTCATTTGATACCCATTGTACCAGCATAATAGCGCGATATAAATAGTGGGCGCCACTTATGCGAGGTGTTACCCCCTTAGCCACAAGCCCGGAAGAGCATGGCCAAGGAGCCAACACCATACATAAGAAATAAAAAGAAAATCCGGAACTCCTACGCCGGCCACACGGAGTTGTCTAGCTCGCCGGAGGGGTCGTGGGGTGTGTGGCCGGGGCTTACCGCGGTTGGTTCACCACTTACCTGTGTCTGTGCAACTTTGACTTCCGTCCATCATTCTCCGGTCATCGCCTGAGCCGCGTCAAACCCTGAAAAGAAATGATCCCCCCCTCAACCATTCCACCAAAAAAAATTTACCACAGGGACATTCTAATGTTTATAATCATTTATTATATCTGTAAACCTCAACACAAACATTACATTGGGACCTTAACAACCACGACACTGATTAGTTGCCCGTGTCAAATATTAACAAGTAACTGATTCAATACATAAGTGTTACGTTATTTTTGGGACATGTGCATGAAGGACAACAATAAAGCGCGCAGTACTGGCCAATACTCCTCGCTTTGTACAAACGAGATTACAATCAACAGAATCACTTAGAGAAAAAAACACATTTCCCGGAACCAACAAAGAACCAAATATTTCTGACAAGGGGCAACACAAATTCACAAATAATTAAAAAGAATATTATAAAGTTAATACTAACTACTATTAAAATTATTATTTTAGTACTAAATTTTTTTTTTTAAATTAAAGCAAAAAGAAAATTATTTTGTGTAATTTTTTTGTGTGGTTTTTTTTTCTGATCCAGCTGGTGTGGATGCACTATAGGTATTGCTTAATTACCTGACTATCGAACGGTATATCAATTGGTAGTAATGAAATATACAGTTCCTCCTTTATACTAGTGTCTGCTGTTTGATAAACGTCATCTAATTTTCCGGCAACTTTTTTTCTATTTAAACCATATTCGCGTAATTTTGGATAATCTTCGGTCTGTTCTCCATCCCCCCTCGGTCTTCTGATTTTATACCTGTTACTTAGTCCACCAACTCTCCATTGCCTTCAGCCATTTCTCTACACGTTTTTCTCGTTTTTGTCTGAAATTTTGGTGACAGATAAACGAAGAGTATTATAAACACAGGGTCTTTCCCCTGAAATAAATAAAACAGTTTGTACAGATTAATACCAATCCGCAATTTTTTTAAAAAAAATTCTAATCACGTAAAACACACTCTGAAATAGGGATGGGCAATATTACAAAAACATCGATATTGACATCGATGTCAATATCGGTAAGTAAACATCGATGTGCGATAATCATCGATGTAAAAACATCGATGTTTGAAAACATCGATTTCTTGGTGCTAAAATCAAACATTTTTAACATGGTAAATGTGTTGCCTCCCATTGTTGAGTCAGTAAATAATTCTTTACATTCACAAATTGGAATCATCGTTCCATATATCTTCAGCGTTTTCTTGAGTAGTGCGTTCTGCATCAAGCGATTTTTCAAATCAGTATTGAAAAAAACATATGTAACCACAGACTACAGTTAAACAGAATCGTAGTAAGTTTGTTTTCTTTTACAACCCTTGAATCAAAAATATCTATTGGTGACATCAGGCATAAAAATTAAGAACTACTCGTCAAGTTCGAAGTGTGCACTGATCGGTTGACATTTAAAAAGTCGTTTGGAAATTTTATTTTAAGCTCAATTTAATTTTTACAACAAACAAATGTGGAAACATCGATTTTCGATGTTCTTGTTCACATCATCGATGTATCGATGTTTTAAAGGACCCAATATCGATGTCAAAATATCGATGTTTTCACGCTCAACATCGATGTTTCGATAACATCGATGAATATTGACCATCCCTACTCTGAAATATGTATATCCGGAGTTATTAACTACAGGGCAAAACGCAATTTTTGTATTGCTGGTATCCTTTTCGGTACTTTCAAATTTCTCCAAATCCTTTTCTGATTTGTTAAATTCTTTCCTTTTTTCTTCTTATTTTTTTTTTTTTGTATTTTCGACTAGAATTCACCGCACCGAAATAGTCCTGATTGTTGCTACTTCGGAACGAAATTGTTATTTTTTGGCAAATGAACTGAATAATAAAGGTTTTTGTGTTCCAGCCAGTCGTATGTGTTCAAAACTGATTTTTTTCTTTTTTATATAATCTTAAATTTTTCCGAACACAAACTTTTGCAGTATATCTCTCCATCCGTCAAAATTCGAACTCCCATTTTTTTCTTTTTTTCATTTCTCCCCGCCTACCTTTTTGTTCCGAAACCACTACTCGATTTTCTTCCCCACAGTAATTTTTAGTCAGGTAGATATTTAGGCAAAACTGACCGTTACATACCCTCGGGTCCACGAGGCCGACTCGCGAGGCAGTGAGGAGCCGAAAAAAACGGACAGTTTTTTCTTTTGTAGTGAGCTTCGGGTAAGATCAACGTGGGTCTCGACTCATCCCCTGAGATTAAGAGGCTCATGCTCTCCAGACTGAGATAGCCGGGCTGTTCAGGTTCTCAACAGAGTCGTCTCCATACGCAGTGAAAAAGGAAAAGTTGGGCGTACGGTCACAACCGTATTGTCGGGATGATCAGCCTGAAAAACCTCCCGGAGGAATATCTGAAGGTACAAATATCAGGCGGAAGACAATACCACATTGTCCCCCTACTGATATCTATACGTCTCCAAACATTCTCACACAAACCCAGGGTGCTTTCGCTCCATCGGCACAACCTCCAGCAATGCCATATTGCCTTCGACTCATCCCGGTGAAACGACAGACACCCAGTTCGCCGAGAGACCTTCTCCAGACTGACCGAAGAGTAAAAGAATACCATGGTGGTGTCTGGTCTGGCAGATCCGGATGATTACTTCATCAAAGCTTGGCCCCAGACGGCCAAGAGAAACAAGGAGGTGTACCATCCGCTAGGGAAGCTACCTAAGCGGACCACGCCGGGTACCCTATCATTAACCGGTGAAGCCGGCGAGATGCCTTCTTAGGGCTACTCAGAGGAGCGCTTTCTTCGATGACACTTCATGGCCGTAAGTCTTTAGCGTGATAAACACCTATTCTGTTACCGCCCAAATCCTCCAGCTCGTACAAGCTAGTTCCAACTTTCTTCCGTATCCGAGCTTTCAAGAACCGGGGTGCCAACTTGGCGCTGAAACGACCCGCTCGGTTACTCACCCAGAAAGTCCTCCGGTAAACCTCATCTCCCGGACGAAAACTGCCCACACGGCACCGTAAATTGTATCGAATTTTATGTCTGGAGTGTGCGGCGGCTAAATTCAGCGCGATCCGCTCTCGAAGCATCTGCATTTTGTCCGTCAATGGCAAGAAAGCTATGTCACCCTCCTGGAAAACGTTCAGTTTCTTCAGGACTGGATATGCTGATCCGTGTAGGATCATGTGGCTACCAAACAGGGCCTGATACGGGGACATGCCGATCGCCTCGTGGTGGGTACTACGAAGAGCACATTCTATGGACGACAGATGTCTATCCCACTCACGATGATCCTCCTTTAAATACGCCCTAATGGCGGCGAGGACGGACCTATTCACCCGCTCGGAAGCGTTGGGGTGCGGCGAATATACAGCGGTGCGCACATGTTGTACGCCATAATCCTGTAGTAATTTAGCAAACTCCTTGGAGGTGAATTGCCGACCATTGTCGGAGAAGACTGTTTCAGGGACTCCATAGGTATGGAAAATAGTTTGCTCAAGAAACTTGACGGACACCGCCGTGGTCTCAGCGGACACGGGGTGCAGGAAGACAAACTTGGTGAATGCATCCAATACAACAAATACTGCCGTGTGGCCTTTCTTCGACCTGGGATAAGGACCTAAGAAATCGACGTATAAAAATTGGAACGGCCTCGACACATCCATGGGGTTTCCCATAGGTGGTCGAAGTACTGAACTGGGGGCTTTGGTGGTCTTGCAGACCTCACACTTGGCGATGAATTCCCGAACTTGTTTTGCCATACCTGGCCAAAAGTACTTGCATCGCAATCGGGCTAGGGTTTTCCCTACTCCACCATGCGAGGCTTGGGGAGGCGAATGATACGATTCGACGAGCGACGCGGTCAATTCCATCGGAATCCACAACTTCCATGTCAGGTCGTCAACAATCGGGTTTCCAGTACGTGGTGATGTACGCTTGAAAACGTACCCATCTTCAACTCGCAGGTCTGGTAGCTGCGGTGAGGCTTGCCTGAGGCTATCACCCAGACGAAGATATTCAGGGGACTTGAAAGACGGGGCATTTAAGTCCACGTCGAAACACAAGGACAATTCGTCAACGCAATCCATGCGTGACAAGGCATCGGGAACCACATTGTGGGTGCCTTTACGGTGTTCGATTGTAAAGTCGAACCCCTGAAGCTTAAGACTCCACCGGGCTAAACGGCCGTTAAGCTCCTTCTGGCTCATGAGCCATTTTAGACTTGCATGGTCAGTAATGACCGTGAAAGTCTGTCCCTCAACATACGCTCTAAACTTTTTTATACTCAGCACGGCTGCGTAGCATTCGAGCTCAGTAATGGTGTAGTTCCGTTGTGCTCCGTTCAATTTCTTGGACATATAAGCAATCGGATGTTCTCCTCCATCCATGTCCTTTTGAAAAAGCACACTACCTACACCAGTCCTGCTGGCATCGCACTGAATATCGAAAGGCTTAGAAAAATCTGGAGTGACTAAAAGAGGAGCTTCCGTCATCAGCTTTTTCAAGGTCTCGAACGCCTGCTGGGCCTCATCAGTCCAACTAAAAGATTTAGACTTCAAACAATCCGTGATTGGAGAAGCCACGCTAGCATAATTGGGTATAAAACGCTGATACCATCCGGTCATTCCCAAGAATCTCCGAGTCTGCTTATGAGACTTCGGAGTTGGGAAGTCCATGATGGCCGTCACCTTGTTAGGATCGGTTTTCAGAGTCCCATCACCGATTATGAAGCCGAGATACTTGACTTCAGTCACGCAAAATTTGCTTTTAGATAAATTGATGGTTAACCCCGCACGACGGAGACAGCTGGCCACTTCGTCCAAAAGCTTTAGGTGGGAGTCAAAGTCAGGTGAAACTATGAGCAGGTCGTCCAGATAGACAAAAACGTTTTCACGTAAGTGGCCCGGGATGGCTTTATCCATCAAGCGACACATGCGCTGTGGGGCGTTACATAAGCCGAAAGGCATAACTGTGAACTGGTACAGTGGACGACCAGGGACAGTGAAAGCTGTCCGCTCTCGCGACTTCTTCTCTAAAGGGATTTGCCAGAAGGCGTCCTTCAGGTCCAAGCTCGTGATGAACTTGGTGTCTTGAAGGCGACCAAGAAGACCATCAATGTGTGGAAGAGGATAGGCGTCTTTGATAGTGACACTGTTCACCTTGCGAGAGTCAAGGCACAGGCGGACCTTACCTGGTTTACGAACCAACACCACTGGAGAATTCCAGGGACTATTTGATGGCTCAATCACCCCCAGCGACAGCATCCTGTCTAACTCACCATACATCAGCTGTTGTACAGCGGGTGAGACTGGATAATGCCTCTGTTTAATAGGAACTGAGTCACCAGTGTCGATAATGTGTTCCTCCAGGTTAGTCTTTCCCAGTCCGAAGACATCAAAAGAGGGAAATCTGGTCTTGACGCGTTCCAACCGTTCGCATTGCGTGGACGTTAAGTCGTGCATTTTTGCAGACACGGATGGAGCGTTTATCTCGCCGACTATTTGGGGAGCTAGGCCAAAGAGATTCCAAAAATCCATCCCCAGGTACAGTCTCTGGCTGAGACTGGGCACCACATAGATGGTTATATCACGGGTCCTTCCTCCAAAGGATATCGGAACTCGAATATAACCGCAAAGTCTCTGCGGAGCCCCGTCAGCAGTATGCACTACAGAGTGCAAAGTGTAGACTGTCACTTCGGGATGATTAGCTAGAAACGCTTCGGCATCTCTTCCCAAACAGCTAACAGTGGCACCACTGTCCAACAACCCAACCACTTCCTCGTTAGCTACGAGGACCTTCGTAAACAGCCGAGGATCTGACGAATCAGAGATGAAGGCAGAAACAATTTTCTGCAAACATTGTCGCTTCTCCTTTGCTCGTACTCTAATTTGGGGAGGGGTGCGCTTGGAAGTGAGGGAGTCTACGAAAGGTGGCTCCGAAAAGATGCGGGCACGAGTGGAGATATATCTCTTCCAACGGGAAAGGAACGAAAGTTTAACCTCCTCTGAGGGAAAAACAGGAAGAGCATCAGTGGACGTAAAGTCGCTGATGGTAGTCATATCAGGTGTATGTGAAGAATGTGTAGGGAAAACGGGCGAGCTTAGCTCGGGCGCGGACTCCCGTACTGTCTCGCACCCCCGCTCCGGTTTCCCTGACAGGTAGGACACACTGGGGTCACAACTCCTGGCTTGCCACACTTGTAGCAAAATAAGCCACGAGTCTCAGATGGGCAGTCCATAAATGGGTGGCCCGGTTGCTGGCAATTCCAACACCGGAGCGGTCGTGGATTACTCTGGAACGGACGCGGCGCCGTCATTTCATCTATTTTTTCCGCAGACATGTCCGGAAGGGTTTGGTCCGCCGGATAAGGGGACGAGTATTCAACCTCGTGCACCATTCGCTCGGGCCTACGCTCCAGCTTTTTTAGTTTATGCCAGCGCTCCACTCGATCGCAAGTCTCCCGCAATTGTTGAAGGCTGGTGAAATTATGCCCTATAACCGCTGACCCTAGCGTAAAATTCAGGTTTCGGACCACTATCCCTAATAATCCGTTTTCAGACATTGGATGAGTCATCCTGTTATGCAGCGACAGCAGCTGAGCAGTGAAATCGTCGAAGGAAAGATTGTACTGTTTAGTATCCATCATTTGTAAAATCAGTTCTTCAGCGGACTCCCTAGTGCGAAAATGTCTGATGAACTGTGTTTTGATGGTTTCCCAATCAGGGTCCAGATGATGGCGTCGAAACTGCGACCAGTACCAGTCGGTAGCTCGACCTGACAACAGCGAGGAGAAATGCCTGCAAATTTCGGCTGGGCCAACTCCATCATCGCGAGCCTTCAGCTCCACCCGGAACAGAAATTCCTCCGCCGACAACACCTTGTCCTCGCCGGAGAACTTTAGATTCCAGAAGGAAACCGGAGACTTGCGATGTTGGGTCCCAGACCAAACATCTAGCCTGCCAACCGCAGGTGTGGAAGCCTCCGGGGTGGACTGCTGATCCCTGGGTACACAAGGATTCATCGGAACCTCAGCAGGTCGCTGCTGGGTTAACAAGGTGTCTAGAGCTTGTCGCAACTGGGCGACTTGCTCCTCTAGCGAAGGAGGGTGATCATTCGAAGTCGACGCATTCATTTGCGCAGCTGGAGCTTCGACCGGAAGATCGCTATCATTAGTGGGTGGAAGCACCTTTCCCCTTCGAAGTTCCATACTTTAATTTCAATTCTATAATGAACTCACTAGTTTAGGAATGAACAGAAAACCTTCAAATGAGAAAACTATACTAGAGCTCGAACCAAAATGAAGTATAGTAGCACTGGATAACGCAGTCTATAAAAAGTATTGCCTACCACAAGGTTAAACCTGAAGACAACCTCGCGGATATACGCCCAGAAGAATCGAAGAGAAAAAAAAAATTTTTGTGTGAAAATAGATTCAAATAGATTCAAATAGATGATGATGAAATTGTAAGATTGAGTATGTATCCCACAAGGAAACCAAAATCGACAGCAATTGGTATAACAACAAATGCCTAATACTCAATCAAATAAATATTGATATTATTGATACTATATGAGTGTAACTAGAAAACAAAATCAACGCCGCTTAGTGTGTATTGACCGAACAATAACAGTGTATGGGTGTATATATAGGTTAGTGTATATGAGTGAGTAGATGATATGCTTTAATTCAATATACGTGGAATGGTTGAGGCAGACAACAATCCCCTCAGGGCTCCCGCATGTCGATGTCCTCGATGCCAGCTGGTGAAAACCATGAAGCATAGTCATCACCAAGTGTCATCCAGGTCGCCGACCCAGCTTCAGGTAGACCCGACCGAAGGACGGAAACGAAACTCAAAATCGCATCGCCACGAAAGGAAAGGAAACTTCTTCAAAAATAAAAAAAATTTGGGGGATCCGCTGTTCAACCACAACTGAGCTACCTTTCGGAAAATCAATCAGTTGGGAGGAACAGACGAAGAAAAACTCAGGACATAAACAAAAAAATAGAATTTAAAAAGCTGGATGGACCTTCCGAAGGGCAAGGGGCGCAGTGGCAGGCGGTAACACGCCTGTTACCAAAGACGGTTAAGCCCTTGTACCAACTTCAACTTCCACCAGGAAAATTAAAAGAGGATCCTGTTCACGGACCGACGCAGTGGCAGGCGGTATCACGCCTGATACCAGAGTCGCCGACCCTAGAAACAGGACAGGGATGAACCACTACTACACCTACACGCATAGCCAAGCGAACACCGCTTGTTAGCAAGCCGTGCAGATCAGCATGGTTCGAAGCTACTCCAAAACGAAGAAGTTACCGCGTAAGTGAACGGACAGGCCTAAAAGCGAAGACAAAGAAAAATTCACATAGAATTTGGACAAACGCTGAAAAAAAAAAATTCGGCAAAACAGACAAAGGCTAAGGCCTCGCGGTACTACCTTAGCCCACAGCGAGCGCTTGGTAAAAGTGGTGAACCATAAACAAAAAAATCAAATGTTGTCCGTGAAGGCACAAGTGGTACTAAACCAAAAAAATTTAAACTTCAAGGTCCGTGTAGGACAGTCAACGGGCTTTAAAAGCTGCGTTGGGCGCCATTTATGTACCAGCATAATGGCGCGATATAAATAGTGGGCGCCACTTATGCGAGGTGTTACCCCCTTAGCCACAAGCCCGGAAGAGCATGGCCAAGGAGCCAACACCATACATAAGAAATAAAAAGAAAATCCGGAACTCCTACGCCGGCCACACGGAGTTGTCTAGCTCGCCGGAGGGGTCGTGGGGTGTGTGGCCGGGGCTTACCGCGGTTGGTTCACCACTTACCTGTGTCTGTGCAACTTTGACTTCCGTCCATCATTCTCCGGTCATCGCCTGAGCCGCGTCAAACCCTGAAAAGAAATGATCCCCCCCTCAACCATTCCACCAAAAAAAATTTACCACAGGGACATTCTAATGTTTATAATCATTTATTATATCTGTAAACCTCAACACAAACATTACATTGGGACCTTAACAACCACGACACTGATTAGTTGCCCGTGTCAAATATTAACAAGTAACTGATTCAATACATAAGTGTTACGTTATTTTTGGGACATGTGCATGAAGGACAACAATAAAGCGCGCAGTACTGGCCAATACTCCTCGCTTTGTACAAACGAGATTACAATCAACAGAATCACTTAGAGAAAAAAACACATTTCCCGGAACCAACAAAGAACCAAATATTTCTGACAAGGGGCAACACAAATTCACAAATAATTAAAAAGAATATTATAAAGTTAATACTAACTACTATTAAAATTATTATTTTAGTACTAAATTTTTTTTTTTTTAATTAAAGCAAAAAGAAAATTATTTTGTGTATATTGTGTGGTTTTTTTTTCTGATCCAGCTGGTGTGGATGCACTATAGGTATTGCTTAATTACCTGACTATCGAACGGTATATCAATTGGTAGTAATGAAATATACAGTTCCTCCTTTATACTAGTGTCTGCTGTTTGATAAACGTCATCTAATTTTCCGGCAACTTTTTTTCTATTTAAACCATATTCGCGTAATTTTGGATAATCTTCGGTCTGTTCTCCATCCCCCCTCGGTCTTCTGATTTTATACCTGTTACTTAGTCCACCAACTCTCCATTGCCTTCAGCCATTTCTCTACACGTTTTTCTCGTTTTTGTCTGAAATTTTGGTGACAGATAAACGAAGAGTATTATAAACACAGGGTCTTTCCCCTTAAATAAATAAAACAGTTTGTACAGATTAATACCAATCCGCAATTTTTTTAAAAAAAATTCTAATCACGTAAAACACACTCTGAAATATGTATATCCGGAGTTATTAACTACAGGGCAAAACGCAATTTTTGTATTGCTGGTATCCTTTTCGGTACTTTCAAATTTCTCCAAATCCTTTTCTGATTTGTTAAATTCTTTCCTTTTTTCTTCTTATTTTTTTTTTTGTATTTTCGACTAGAATTCACCGCACCGAAATAGTCCTGATTGTTGCTACTTCGGAACGAAATTGTTATTTTTTGGCAAATGAACTGAATAATAAAGGTTTTTGTGTTCCAGCCAGTCGTATGTGTTCAAAACTGATTTTTTTCTTTTTTATATAATCTTAAATTTTTCCGAACACAAACTTTTGCAGTATATCTCTCCATCCGTCAAAATTCGAACTCCCATTTTTTTCTTTTTTTCATTTCTCCCCGCCTACCTTTTTGTTCCGAAACCACTACTCGATTTTCTTCCCCACAGTAATTTTTAGTCAGGTAGATATTTAGGCAAAACTGACCGTTACACCATGTCGAGGGGGTTGTGAAGAAAATATTAATCCGCCCTCTTGAGATGACAGCCATGGATCTAACCAGATATTGAGTATATTATATCGCTTATGGTATTCTACTTATGATACCCTTTCAATTGATACCTATGTCGAGGTGGTGGTGAAGAAATGGTAGTCCGCCCTCTTGAGACGTCCGCCATGGATATAAGGACATAGCTTACTGCATTCTACTTATCATACCCTTTCATTTGATACCCATGTGGTGGGGGTTGTGAAGAAAATGGCAATACGTCCTCTTGAGGTGGCCGCGGTGGATCTGACTATTTATTGAGTATACTTGCTTATTGTATTCTACTTATCATACCCTTTCATTTGATACCCATTTCTAGGGGGTTGTGAAGAAAATGGTAATCCGCCCTCTTGAGATGACGGCCATGGATCTACTCAGATATTGTGTATATTATATCGCTTATGGTATTCTACTTATGATACCCTTTCAATTGATACCTAAGTCGAGGTGGTGGTGAAGAAATGGTAGTCCGCCCTCTTGAGACAGCCGCCATGGATATAAAGACATAGCTTATTGTGCTCTACTTATCATACCCTTTCATTTGATACCCATGTCGTGGGGGTTGTGAAGAAAATGGCAATACGTCCTCTTGAGGTGGCCTCGGTGGATCTAACTATTTATTGAGTATACTATATTGCTTATTGTATTCTACTTATCATACCCTTTCATTTGTTACCCATGTCGAGGGGGTTGTGAAGAAAATGGTAATCCGCCCTCATGAGATGATCGCCATGGATCTAACCAGATATTGAGTATATTATATCGCTTATGGTATTCTACTTATGATAACCTTTCAATTGATACCTATGTCGAGGTGGTGGTGAAGAAATGGTAGTCCGCCCTCTTGAGACAGCCGCCATGGATATAAAGACATAGCTTATTGTATTCTACTTATCATACCCTTTCATTTGATACCCATGTCGAGGGGGTTGTGAAGAAAATGGTAATCCGCCCTCTTGAGACGTGTACCATGCGTACCCTTTTTATTAATCATCGAAATGATAGGGAATGCTATTTGACATCAACAGTGCTGGATTTGACTAACTTGTAAGTAATATGTCATATTTTTAGAAATAAGTTACGATTACGAACTCGGCATTCGGTATTTCAAAATTTTACTGTACGTACTGTGAACTACATGTTTTTTATAGTACCTAACGCAATCTGATACCATAGTTGCGACTAACCACTTTAAATGAATACATTTTGTTAATCATCTAATGCCATCTGGCATCAACAGTTCGAGTACACTTTTCGACTAACTAGTAGCGCCATCTCCTTTATTGAGCAATTGAAATAACTTAGAGCGCCATCTGACAGAATAATTTTGAGTATCCACTTTTTTAGACTGAAGGAGAAGAAAGAAGTTCGATTCGAAATGTAAAAAATGTAAAAATAAAGAAAACGAAGAATGATAGGAAAAAAAACTCATGGAATAATAAATTATTTATATTTTGGGTATCGGTTACAAATGAAAAATTACTTATATTGCTTATAAAAAGGTGATAAATCGCATAATTTTATAAAAAAAACACTTTGTTTTCTATGTTTAGGCGTAAATAAGGCATTAGCTGTTTGCCCTTACGAACTCGGCAAACTACCGCTTGCCTTGATCTGGATTTTACTGAATCTGATGTTGACGCCGTTGCCCGTGGTGATGGTCTCAGCTCAGGAATGTCGTCTATCCATAAATAATCCATTTTTTATGATGTCCTTTGAATCTCAGTCTCGCACGTTCACAATGTTTGACTATGACTTGGAAAATTTCTCGAGTTCCGTTGGACTTTATTATCGGTCCTTTTTGGTGGTTTTCCTTAGCTTAAGTTGGTAGTTCCCTTGTTTGTGTTGATTATTTTGGGCTATTTTGGTTGGGGTCTGTGATAGTTGCTTGGCGGAAGTGCCTCCATTACTTGGTTGATTTTATTCTGAATTTGAAGGTAGTGGGCATATTTTATTAATTGGTCTTTTAATGATGTTTTGTCGTGTGCGCAATGTAACTACTCGAATTAGTTTGTCATTCCCAGGATGGGTATCTATTATTCTTCCTAATAGCCATTGGGAAGGTGGTAACCTTTCGTTATTAACGAGTACTAGATCGTTGATTTTGATTTCGGGTATTTTCTTGAGCCATTTGGGTCGCTGTTGAAGATGACTGAGGTACTCAGTGCTCCATCGATCCCAAAAGTTCTGATAGAGACGCTGTATGTATTGATGCCGGCGTAGATGGTTGATGTTTTTGTCAAGGAGACTCGGTTCTGGCGGCGTCAGTAAGGGTCGTCCTATCAAGAAATGTCCCGGGGTGAGGGCTGATGTATCTTCTGGGTCCTGAGTTAATTCTGTGATTGGCCTGGAATTTAGTGCGGCTTCAATCTGCGTGGTGAGTGTGCTGAACTCTTCATATGTTAATGATGCTTCTCCTATGGTTCGTTTCAGGTGGTATTTGACTGATTTCACTCCGCTTTCCCAAAGGCCTCCAAAATGGGGTGAGGCTGGTGGAATGAAATGCCATTTGGTTCCTTGGTTTTCCATAGCTTCGGCTAATTTTGCTTCCAATGTTTTATTGGCTGTAATTTTGTATCGCGTGAGAAGGTTGTTTGCTCCCACGAAGTTGGATCCGCAGTCACTATAGATATCTGAGCACAATCCTCGTCTTGCAGTGAACCGTCGAAATGTGGTGAGGAAACCTTCCGTTGATGCGTCCGTGACGACTTCTAGGTGTATGGCTTTAGTAACCATGCAGATGAAAAGCGAGATGTATCCCTTTTGTGTTCTGGCTCCGCGTGTTTTGGATAGTCGTAGATTGAATGGACCACAATAGTCGACGCCAGTGTGTGTAAAAGGTCTAGCAGGGCGGATTCGGACCGCCCCGGAAGGTTGCCCATGAGTTGAGTTCGTCCTGCTGCAAGTTGTCGAAAGCATGGCATGCATTTATGATTGTGCGATCTGACAGCATTTCTTGCGTGGATGATCCAGTACTTTTGTCGGAGAGTGTTGAGCATTAATTGAGTTCCGCCATGCATTGTTGATTTATGAGTATTGTCTATGATTAACTTGTATTGCCTTTTCTGGTAGAATAATGGGATGGCGTGTCGTGAATGGTATGTCTGCGTTCTGGATACGACCTCCTACTCTCAGGATTCCTTCTTGGTCTAGGAATGGGGTTAGCCTCAAAAGTCTGCTTTTGTTGGATATGGCTTGGTTGGATTTCAGCATCAGGATTTCGTCTTTAAATTCCATTTCCTGTGTGACTCTTATCCAATGTGTTAAAGCCTTTTGAAATTCGCTCGCAGTTAAGTATGTTGTTTCGATCTGTGCGAATTTGGTTTCAGTAATTCCAGCCATCGGCGGCAATACGCTGTGACCCGAAGTAGTTTCGTTAAAGATGAATAATCGTTTAACATGCTGGTGTCTGTGGGGCTGGTGTGCACATGCAAGTTGGTTATGTTCTTGCGTTGTCCCAGTGTGGTGTCTGAATTTGTGTTTCCCGAGATGATCCAGCCAAATATTGTGTTTTGGCTTACTGTTGTTCCATCTGGGCCCTTTCTCAGGCCGTCCATGATGATATCATAGTATACGTCAGCTCCCAAGAGGATGTCTATGTGGCCTGGTTTGTGGAAGGTTGGATCTGCTAATTGGAGTCCTTACAGGTGTGTCCAGTTTTTGCTTGAGCATTCTCTGTTTGGTAGAGGCTGAGTGACTTCGGTGAGGACGAAGGCCTTTGCTTGGATGGCTTTGGGTGGCTGCGTTCTTGACTGTAGCTGTAGCGTGACTTTATTCGTCATTTCTCCGGCTGGCATGCTGCCAAGTACGGTTATTGCAGTTTGTACAGGTTCTCGCTTAAGTCGAAGATTCTGTACAACTGACTCTCGCTCAAATGTTGATTGTGACCCTGGGTCGATCAATGCTCTGCAGACCTGTCCGTCGACCGGTGATATTGCCGTGACCAGGGCTGTAGCTAGTAGAACCTGTTGGCTTTCATGTGGATAGCCTGGGACAGATGTGTGCTGGCCTGGAGATCGGTGTTTCGATAATTGACGTATCTCGTTGCTACTGGTTTGACTCTCCTGTTGAGTCCTATGGAGGGAAGTATGGTGCATTCCTCCACATTGAAAACATCGGTTGTTGCTAGGACATTGGGACACACGGTGGCTTGATCCTAGGCAGTTGATGCAAAGATCCTTGGACTTAGCTAGTTTATATCGTTCGTTTATGTTTAGTTGTGAATACTTTGGGCATTTTCTGATGACGTGCGGACCTTTACATATATTACACGCGATATGACTTGTTACGTGAAATGCTTGTGTTCTTCGCTTTGATTGATCTCTTGGCTTAGTTCGTAGCGATCATTTTTGCTGTTGACCGGGTTACCAACGGCTTCTAGAGTTCTAAGCCGAGTCTCTAGAAATTCGCGTTGTTCTGACCAAGTGGGTATTGATCGGTTTGATTGTTTGCTCCCATAATTCCGTGCGTTTCTGCGGGTAGCTTCTGACGAGTAAATGTATGAGAATGGGATCCCAATTCTTAGTGGAGATCTCCAGATTCTCTATGGCGGTGAGGCATTCGTGAGTCATTGTTTTTAATTCTTTGATTCATGCGCAGTTTCTCTAGTTAGTTTGGGTTGATTGAGTAGCATATCGAGTTGAGTTTTGAGTAATGCTCGTTTATTGTCGTAGTTCTCGATGAGCAGCTTCCATGCTGGTTCATAATTAGCGTCGCTTACTAACGTATTGCTGAGTAGTCTCAATGCTTCTCCGGATAGATGCGCTTTGAGGTATTGTAATTTTTGGGCTCCCTGAGAGTGATGCCTTATTGTGGACGAGGCTGGAGAAGAGAGATCGAAGAATGATGGCCATGATGCATAGTCTCCGGCGAATGTCGGATTGAAATTCGCGGAAGTTCTACATCATTGTTGTGATGGGAGATGTGGCTGCTATTAGTTCTGCGAATGACTGCTCGGCTCTTGCGCCTGGATCTGCGACTGGAAGAGTTTTGTGGTAATCTTCCTCTATTTTGGAGTACATGTCGATGTACGCTTGTTCGGTGTCGATATACCATTCTTCCGTAAAATATAGATGTTCCTTTTCATCCTTTTTTGATTTTATCGCTGTGATTTGCCGATGGTTATCCTTAAATTCTGCCCAGTCGTCGTCGAGCACCTTGAGTTTCTTTCGAAAATACTGCTCTGTTTTTCTGGATGGCCCATCTTTTAAATAATTCCGATACGACCTTTCACTATGGGAATTGATTTTAAAACTCGAATCCAATAAAATTGTACAGTGGGTTTTTTTTTTCTTCCTGGTTGCCTTCCGCTGGGTTTCTGGGTGACAATTTCTGCCTTTACTCTGAAATGATAATAATACTTCTGATTAGAGACCTCTGTGGGTCCGAGATGCTAACTCAGTCTCGTTAGCGGATCTCGTATGGGATATGGGTGAAAACCTTCAACGCAGTTTTCGTTGGATATTGACTTGTCGCGTCAATAGATCCTTGGGTATATTAAAGAGAGTTCAACTCGATCTCCTTTTGGGTTGGGTGAAATCACTATTTCGATAGAAAAAATCTCAAACTCAATTTTTTCTAGAAGTCTTAAGCTTCAGCGCGTTTAAAGACCAAAAGTGATCTGAGTTTGACGCGGACTGTGCGCCGATATTTATTTTGCCCTGAAATTGGTGGGGAACCTTGATTTCGAATTTCGAAGTATATAATTTGGTTCATGGAGCCACTCAAACAGCTGATCGTCTCTTTCTCTTCTTCTTCTGTCAAATGGAATTGTTATTATGGGTAAGTATACATAGTTTTTCGTTAATATATTTTATATTACTAATTTATCCATATTTATGTATTTTCAGATGTGATTTATGATGCTGGGAATTTCGGGAGGCGGAGTTTGGACGTCAGTGTTGGAAGGTAAGTATTTTGTGGAACTTGTTTTTCCTATTGATTGATTTTGCTTTTCTTGTAGGTTTGCCGACGGGATTTTGCGAGTTTTGCGGCGGTGGATTTTTTAAGGTAAATATTTGATTTATGTTGTTATTATTAATGATTTATTTGCAGGTTAATACTTCTATAGTGTTTAGTGTAGTTTTAGTATATAAATTTGTTTCTTTTATCAATAAAGTGGATTTATTTTCGTGGCGAAATTTTAATGTTTTTATTTTCATGTTGTTGTTGTTGTTTGTTTTCAGACTTTCAGATTTTCTCGTCTTTAGAGATGCGACAGATAGTCCTCCCAGACTCGGATGACAATCGCACGCTGTTAGGAGTGGACTTCATCGAAGACGCTAACATTGTGCTCGACCTACCGCGACAAAGATGGCATTTGGCGATAACCCCAAACAGAAATATAAAGTCGAACAAAGGGAAACAACAAAACTTCCTGAACTCGTACAAGCAGCAAAAGAAAGTATTGAATTTTCCAGCATGAGTATATCTTCACAGCCAGTAACCCCCGACCACGAGATTAATTACGGGCCAGAGTTACCAAGTATGTCTCCAGACATAGCACAACTGAATACTTTGTGGACTACACCTCAATTCATCAGTCCAATTAAAGATACCGCCAAAAGGAGAAAAGTAAGAAGAGAGGAGAGGACCTACAGATATAGATGCAATATTCAAAGACTGCCTTCCGATGGATTCAACAATCACGAAAAGCGAAGCTGACTTGATGGAGCTAAGGACATTCCACATTTCGATCACATTAATCTTCGGCCCGATGAAGGAATAGCACTAACAAAGGCTCAAAGGGAAGAATTAAATAATGTGCTCGTAGACAACGCAGATATATTCAAATATCAGGGACCGCCAACACAACTAATAGAGCACAGAATTAATACCGGTAACCACCCGCCAATTTCGACACCCCCTTATCGCTTAAAGAGTAAGCGCAAGGCTATACTGGAAAAAAAATCGAACGAATGTTGCAAATGGACATCATCGATCCCTGCGAATCTCCTTGGTCGTCACCAGTAATAATGGTTCCCAAGAAGGATGGAGGTATAAGGCTATGCGTGGACTACCGACCCATAAACGCAATAACAGTGGCTGATCGTTACCCTTTACCGAGGATGGACGACTTATTGCATTCCACAGCTAAGTTCAAGTACATGTCTACACTCGACCTATTAGCCGGATACTGGCAGGTACCGATGCATAGTGACGATGTCGACAAAACCGCCTTCACTGTCCCGTTTGGCACTTATC
Source organism: Thereva unica (assembly GCA_949987705.1). Lineage (NCBI taxonomy): Eukaryota > Metazoa > Arthropoda > Insecta > Diptera > Therevidae > Thereva > Thereva unica. The sequence goes on along the minus strand of OX465282.1, from coordinate 46,652,722 downwards.
GATTTAAACGAATGCCTTTCGGTCTTCGTAATGCCTCTGCTACATTCCAAAGGCTAATTGACCAATTGAAGAGCAAGTGTAAAGGTGTTCGTATACTTGCCTACCTGGATGATATACTAATCCTCTGCGAATCATTTGAGGAAATGATACAGGCGTTGACAAAAGTATTTACTAAACTTGCAGAGTTTCAACTTAGAGCAAACCGAAGCAAATGTCATTTTGGTTGCCCTGAATTTAAGTATCTCGGCCACATCATAAATGAGGACGGAATCAAAGTCGACCCTAACAAAGTTGCGACAATAACCAACATGGCACATCCAAAGAATTTGAAGCACTTGATATCCTTCCTACAAATGTGTTCTTGGTACCGACGTTTCATCCCGAATTTCGCAGACATAGCGCGACCATTGTCCAACTTGACGAAGAAGAAGTCTCAATGGACTTGGGGAGCGGAGCAAAACAAAGCTTTTTCTACACTCAAAAATAAACTCACTTCAGCTCCCATCTTGCAACAAGCCGGTGAAAGAAAATCCTACACCCTACGAACTGACGCCAGCAGCTACGCTCTAGGAGCAGCTTTACTCCAAGGGGAGGGCTCTGAAGGAAGGCCAATCGAATACGCAAGCCGTCTTCTCACCCCCGCCGAAAGGAATTACAGCACGACCGAAAGAGAAGCGCTAGCAGTCGTCTGGGCCGTGTCGAAGTTCAGAGGTTACATCGAAGGGAACGAAGTCAACATAGCATCCTACCACCAACCATTAAAGTGGTTTATGACGCTCAAGACGCCTAGTGGTCGTTTAGCCCGATGGGCATTGCAATTGCAGCCTTACAATTTAAATTCTAACTTCTCATCCAGCGCGTTACTCCGTCGAAGTTGATTCACCTCTCGGCAATTCAGACCACTGCCTAATCAGCGCTAACTTCCCATTCGAATTTCCCACCCCTCCCAAACCAGTTCGAAGAACTGTATGGCATTATGGGAAGGCCAATTGGCTGGGGCTTATTAATTTTTTCCAGTCTACAGACTGGAATCTGTGTTTCCGGAATAGAAACGCCAACTCTGCCGCTATCCGTATCACCAGGATCATACAGGCAGGAATGCATTTGTTCATTCCTCATTCTACCAAATCTGTGAAGGCTAGGCCCAACAGATGGTTTAATCAGGAGTGTATGAATGCAATCAGAAATAAAGAAGCCGCCTTTCGAGCTTACAAGAGCTCCCCGAGTGAATCGCTCCGTGCAGAGTATATAAAACTAAGAAATTCCTGTAAAGTCACCATCAGGAATGTCAAAAATTCATTTGACAGCAAGTTGAGAAGTAAACTCCTTAATGCAACCTCTGGTAGCAAGAACTTCTGGTCCTTGGTAAGCTCCATTAAGAAGAATTTCACTTCATCCACAACTCCTTCACTTATCCACAATGAGAAGGTGATAACAGACAGCAAATTCAAGGCCGATTTATTAGCATCTCTGTTTGCTTCCAATTCTTCTTTACTGTTGGATGTAGACATTCAAACTGCTGCGAAAGTGCACTAAAATTCGTAGTGAGTAGTTTTTGAATCGAACTTATTTAATAAATTTGTAGTAGGTTATGACTAGTTTAGAAGTCAGAAGGAAGAAAAGGAAAATAAAGGAAGTCAGCCAGTCAAAGAAATATTAAAATTATTTTCACTTAATTTGCCTTCAAGTTATATATAATCATAAATTACAACAGGTTATGGGCCCAGGGAATTAAGTGAAAATAAAGACAAAATGGATGCGAAAGTAATTTTTGATAGATTGTTAGGAAGTGAAAATTACATCGCATGGAGATTCAAATTGAATTTGTTGTTGCACTCAAGAGACTTGTACGACATTGCCCTGGGTATAGTGACGAAGCCTCTCGAAGACAAAGATAATTATGCCGACTGGTGCAAGAAAGATAGAGATGCACAAACACTTATTGGATTAAACGTAGATGAAAAAGTGGCATTAAAAATTAATAATTGCACGTCGTCACAGCAAATGCTTGAAAGATTGGAAACGTTATACGGAAGCAAAACTCAAGTAACTGCGGATGGATTAAGAATAAAATTCTTTGGGTTTGAATACGACATAAATAAAACTGCAGTCGAAAACTGTCTCGAAATCGACGGAATTGTTCAAAATCTACGAGCTACAGGAGAAGAAATAAAAGATGAGTGGATTATATCTAGAATGTTGAACTGTTTGCCTGAAAACTTCTCTCATTTCCATTCAGCTTGGGAATCCATGGCCGCAATAGATAAAACAGTGTCTAAACTAATAGAACGTCTTCAACAAGAAGAACTACGGATGAAAAAGGTCGACAAGCTAACCACTAATGCATTGTTTTCAAAAGGAAAGCCAAACAAATATTTCAATAATAAATGGGGTCAAGACAGAGAACAGCCCAGTCAGTCAAGTCCAAATCGGTCAAGTCATTATACTCAAAAACAAAAATGTTTCAAATGTGGAAAGTTGAGACATAAGAAAAGTGAATGTCGTGGAAAATCTTGCCAAGAATATTTAGATTATTGCAAGAGAACCTACAAATGTAGAAACTGTAACAAGACAGGCCATTTTGCAAGGGAATGTAGGGCTGAAAAAAATAGTGAAGCAAAAGGTTTTGTCACATTAAGCCTATCATCGTCAGATATTAATATGATGTCAAGAGATCAAGAATCCTGGTATAAAGATAGTGGTGCCACGCATCACATGACTGGTCAATTAAAATGGATGACGAATATACAACCGTTAAATCATAATCTATTAGTCAAGATTGGAGATTCTACGGAACTACAAGCTGTCAGTATGGGTGATGTTTGCTTATCTGCTCATGATGGAGAAAAATGGGGTCCCATCATACTACGTCAAGTATTATTCGTGCCAAAATTATCATTTAATCTTTTTTCTTTAACAACAGCATTGGACAAGGGTTATACTCAACGAGCAAACGCAAAAAGATCAGAAATTTTAGAAAATGGTAAAACCGTATTAGTTGCTGAAAGAAGCGGAGGACTGTTTCGAATGAAATTTCGTGTAGAAACTGGAAATTGTCTGACCGTCGTCTCGATCAAGACATGGCATGAACGACTGGCACATCAAAACGTTAAGTACATAAAAGAAATATTAAATAGAAATGATATAGCATATATAGATGATTGGAATGGATATGTGTGTGAGGGATGCGCCTACGGAAAGCAATGTCGAGTTTCACATAAAGCAAATCCAACCGTAGCCGAAAAATGTCTTGATGTCATTCATGTTGATCTAGGTGAGATGAATCAAACATCCTTAGGTGGGGCAAAATATTTCCTGTTGTTCAAGGATGACTACAGCCATTTCAGAACAATATACTTTCTTAAAAATAAGTCAGAAGCTGTAGAAAAGTTAAATATATACTTAAATCTTGTAGAGAATCAATTTGGACGAAAGGTAAAGAAACTAAAGTCTGATAATGGAACAGAAATCAAAAATGCTAGAAGCCAAGATATCTTCGAGAAATTAGGAATATTGCATGAAAGATCTACAACCTATACACCACAGCAGAATGGAAGAATAGAGAGAGAAATGAGAACAATAGTTGAAGCAGCTCGTGCTGAGCTTTATGCTGAAGATATAAACGTCAAGTTGTGGGCTGAAGCCTTAAATTACTCAATATTCACCATAAATCAGACAGGTACAAGCTCAGTGAAGGGGAAAAGTCCGGCAGATCTCTGGTTTAGTCGTCGAGTTAATATCAAATCAATGAAGCCATTTGGATGTGAATGTTACGTGCTAACTCCTGAATGTGAGCGAAGGAAACTAGACAGAAGAAGTAAGAAAGGATTATTCGTAGGCTACGACCTAGAAGAAAAGGGTTACAGAGTTTATATACCTGAAAAACGTCAAGTTGAAGTATCTTGCAATGTATTGTTCAAAGAGAAGTTCAATTTTCAAGAAAAGTCAGCTGAAATAAATTTTAAAATGCAGGAAAATAAGATCGCAACGCCTCTAAAAGAAGAAAACAATAAAAACCGACAGGAGGAGAATGGATCTGAAGCTAGTAGTAAAAGTGAAGATTACGAAAGTCTAGAAGATGAACCACAAACTGAAGAGAGACATGAAAATAGCCAAGAAACTGGAAGAAAATTAAGAGACAGACAACTAATAAAACCTCCGACAAGATATCAAGCTCATGTTGGTTTGATTGGTGATGTAGACGATATAAGTGTTGAGGATGCATTAAGTGATCCAGGATGGAAACAAGCAATGCACGATGAATTCAACAGCTTGAAGAAAATGAAAACCTGGGAACTCACAAACTTGCCAGAAAATAGAAAACCTCTCTCATGTAAATGGGTTTTAAGAAGAAAAGGAGATGGTCGATTAAAGGCCAGGCTTGTAGCAAGAGGTTATGATCAAATATATGGAATAGACTACTTCGATACATTTGCCCCAGTAGCACGCCATGCTAGTATTAGATTGCTACTGAGCTATGCTGCAAAGAAAGAATATTTTATCAAAACATTTGATGTAAAAACAGCATTTCTAAACGGTGAATTGACAGAAGAAATCTACATGACTCAACCGAAAGGATTTGAAGATGGAACTTCAAGAGTATGTAAGTTGTTGAAAAGTATTTATGGGCTGAAACAAGCTCCAAAATCTTGGAATCAAAAATTTTGTAGCTATTTAAAGGATCTCGATTTTGAAGCAACTGATGATGATCCATGTCTGTATTATAACAAAACAAGGACAGTATTAATGACGGTGTTTGTAGATGACGGTTTAATTGTTGGTGAAGAAGAGAAAGAAGTGGAAAATACAATATTAAATTTGGCGTCGAAAGTTGAAGTCATATCAAAGTGGCCAAAGCAAGGAAAAATAGACTACCTTGGAATGGAGATAAATTTGCTGAGAAATGGAATCCTAGTAAATCAACCTAAATATGTCAAGAAAATATTAGAACGTTTTGGTTATTCTGAAGCCTATGAAGCTTCAACTCCTATGGAACCTGGTATGATTACAAGTAAGACCGAAAAAGAACTAAAGGATAAACCCTATCGAGAAGCAATAGGAAGTCTTTTGTATTTGTCAACAATATCACGTCCAGACATAAGTTATGCTGTGAACTATTTAAGTCGTCAAGTAAATAAACCAATGCATATACATTGGAAAATGATAGAAAGAGTATTTCGTTATTTAAAAGGTACTGAAAACTATGGTATATTCTTCGATGGAAAATGCAAACTTCAGGTTTATACAGACTCGAATTATGGAGGAGATGACAAAGACAAGTGTTCGACAAGTGGAATATTAGTTAAAAATGGAGGTCCAATCGTATGGTTGTCTCAGAAACAGAAAGTGACTGCTATATCATCAGCTGAAGCCGAATACAGAGCAGCAGTATCTGGGATTCAAGAAGTGAGCTGGATTCGTCGAGTACTGAAGGAATTAAAATTGCTAGGTAAAACAGAATTATCAGATCTGTTGATAGATAACAAAGCTGCCATACATATGCTGGAAAATGTCGAAGAAGGCAAAGTGACCAAGGGCAAAAAGCATATTGAAATAAAAAGGAAGTTCATAAATCAACATATTGGAAAGACAGTTACACCTGTGTATGTAAATTCAAAAGAACAATTAGCAGACATTTTTACAAAGCCTCTCAGTAAGGGACAGTTTGTTTATTTGCGTGCAAAACTACTCAAGGAGGAGTGTTGGATGTAGACATTCAAACTGCTGCGAAAGTGCACTAAAATTCGTAGTGAGTAGTTTTTGAATCGAACTTATTTAATAAATTTGTAGTAGGTTATGACTAGTTTAGAAGTCAGAAGGAAGAAAAGGAAAATAAAGGAAGTCAGCCAGTCAATGGAAATTAAAATTATTTTCACTTAATTTGCCTTCAAGTTAAATATAATCATAAATTACAACATTTACCCCAAACTGATATGCTACCCCCGGTTCTTGAGCTCAGCGCTCATCTAATGGACAGGGTTTTCTTCAGGACTCGCGAGGTGTACAGGTGCCTCAAGGAGCTCGATGTAAACAAATCGACTGGACCCGATAATATACCCCCTATCGTCTTAAAACAATGCGCCTCACCTTTGGCTAGACCTCTGCGCAAACTTTTTGCCCTATCATACTCTTCCGGAGTTTACCCAGACTCTTGGAAACTTGCCCATGTTCAGCCAATACCGAAAAAAGGTGACTCCAGCGATCCCTCCAACTACCGCCCAATAGCAATTACTTCTATTCTCTCCAAAACCATGGAGACGATAATTAACAAAAAGCTTATGGGATATCTAGAATCCAACCAACTTATCAGCGACAAACAATACGGCTTCCGTCAAAAAAGATCCACTGGTGATCTTTTAGTTTGCCTTACAGAACACCTCAGCCGAAGTTTGCATGGATCTGGCGAATCTAGTTTGGTTGCTTTGGATATCTCCAAGGCTTTTGATAGAGTATGGCACTCAGCCTTGTTAGCTAAACTCCAAGCTATTGGAATTGACTCACTTCTGTATAAGTGGGTTGAGAGTTTCCTTTCCGGCCGTTCAATTAAGGTATTATTGGATGGCGTCAAATCTGAATCTCACCCCATCTCTGCGGGGGTCCCTCAGGGGTCAATTTTATCACCGGCCCTTTTTCTCATCTTTATAAATGACCTACTTTCAATCCCCTCCAACCCACTTCTCAGCTTCGCTGACGACGGTACTCTACGTTACTCGTACAGCTTCGATACAAGACAGACACATGCCAGATCCTGTCTTGATGATCGTGAACTAATGTTCAACTCTATTAAAAAAGACATCAAACTAATTCTAGATTGGGGAGAGAAGAATCGTGTCAAATTCAACGCCTCTAAAACCAAGTACTGTCTTATCTCAAAAAAGAAGTTCAACACCTCACCATCCTTGACAGTGGATGACGTTGAACTAAAGGCCGACCCATCCCTACACATCTTAGGCGTGACATTAGCCAAAGACCTTCGTTGGAATGATCACATATTCCAAATCGCCAAACAAGCATCCCAGTGCTTGGGATTTCTTAAGAGGTGCAAGTTCCTCCTCCAGCCATCGGCCCGTGCTGTTATTTATAAATCCTACATACGTCCTCTTCTCGAATATAACTCCCTCGTTTGGGGCGGCGCTCCAATAACCACCTTGGCATGGTTAGATAAGGTCCAAAAAAAGGCCCTTAAATTAATTGATGACGACACCGCCTGCTCCACCATCGACCCCCTGGGCCACCGTAGGAATGTAGCAGCACTGACAAAATTTTATCGCTACTATCATAGTGACTGTTCCTCCGAGTTAAACGCTCTCCTGCCTCCACGGCAATCTTACAACCGCAACACCAGATTAGCCCACTCGTCTCATTCCCTTCACCTGCAACTCCCCCTTTCACGCACTCAACAAGATATGAATTCGTTTGTTAATAGAACAACTCGACTGTGGAATAGTCTCTCGCAGTCAGTATTTCCGAGCTCCTACAACATCCAAGAGTTCAAACGCAGGGTTCATCACCACCTTCTTCAATACCCCCCCGTTCCTTTTAACCCTTAACCTATACCCCCCTCCCCTCCCCGTACTAAGCTTACTGCTAGACATTGCACCATGACGTGACAAATGACATGACGGACTGGTAGTACAAAGGGTGACTCCTGAGCTTAGCACTGTCACATAAAAAAAAAAAAAAAAAAAAAAAAAAAAAATCCAGTATATTCCTGTGAAAGTCAACGTGCTAGCAGATACCCTTTCCAGACAAATTTGCGACGAAGATAGGATGGAAATTTGCGGGATCTGCACTACCGCAATCAATATACCCCATCAAGATGCGCAAGAAGTCCGCCAACAACAATTAGAAGACCCGGAAGTTAGGAAAACAATTAACTCTCTCGAGTCAGACAAATCGGTGGAAGATACTTCTCGATGGACTTCTCGCGGATACTTGTTATCAGGGGGTGTTCTTTAGAGATACTCCCCAGACAACGACAGTGAAGAGGCTCAACAAGTTGTACCTAAACAAGGACGGTCGGAGATCCTTCATACTTACCATGATGCACCTACTGCAGGACATTACGGAGTCGAAAGAACTCTTCGAAGAATAGCAGCAAGATATTTCTGGCCTGGAATGCGGCACGACGTCACTTTACACTGTAAGAAATGTTTAGAATGCCAGAGATATAAAATAAACAATCTGAAGCCAGCTGGCCTTGTACAGACACCTGTGTTACAACAATGGTTTGAAGTCTTAGCCATGGATTTGTTTGGACCACTTCCCGAGACAGAAAAGGGATTTAAATGGATATTTATTGTGGAAGACCTAGGAAGTAGATGGGTAGAACTATTTCCCTTAACAGAAGCCACCGCGATGCAATGTGCCAAACACTCATAAGCGAAGTTTTCTTTCGATACGGACTGCCCTGAAGAATAAATTTTACACCGGTATACCACCCACAGGCCAACCCTGTTGAACGAAAGAACCGTGATTAAAAAACTCAGTTGTCCATACTAGTTGGCGAGAGACATAATGAATGGTATCTTTACCTGCCCGCGATACGCTTCGTGATGAACACCGCCCTCTGTGACAGCACCGGATACAGCGCCGCTTACCTGACATTCGGGAGGGAGCTCAGTACACCAGATGATGTTAATCGGGACCTTCGCCTCATCATAAAATCCGAACATTTTATACCTGAAATAACGCCATATCTGTCCGCACTTTGCAAAATGCTCGAGAAACAATGGAAAAGAAACAGGATCAACGAAAAACGTACAAGGACCAACATAGAAGAGCTGACCCTGACTATCAGCCCGGAGAAATGGTCTGGGTAACGTCACACTCCCGCAGTAAGCGCAGCCAACGCTTCACCTCCAAAGTCGCCCCTAGAAGAGATGGTCCCTATGTCATATTGTGTCATAAAGGGCCTACTTCGTACGAACTAGCAGATCCAAGTAATCCTAAAAACACCATCGGGACATATCATACTTCAGCTCTGTCTAGATGCACCTTGAACGCAGACACACCGCCACCAGCACCAGGAACGTATGAGGATCATCCACGCTGTTCCATTCGCCGAGACGTCTTCACGAACAGAAGGGGAGACTGTAACACGGCGCTGGCAACTCTTTTAGTTTTAAGAGCTTATGTTTGTATTAGTTAGAGTAATATAACTTTTGGGTATAAATAAAGGGCCCGACTTTGTTCAGGCAGACAGTAACATCTTGACTGCTTGGCTCTGAAGTACCGCACTACGGACCGACACCAAGATTGTCTATTTAGTAGTAAACGGTGTGTTTTCTTTAAATATACCCAATACGCTCTACAGGGGGTAGTTTTACCCCCTTAAGGGTTGAAAAAAATATTTTTTTTGCTGATAATACCTATTGAACCAAATTTCAAACAAAAAGCAAAAAAAAGGTTGGCAATTTTTTTTATATCAAGTTGTTTTTATTATATGAGGGGGGGGGGGGAGGGGTGGTAGTTTTAACCCCCTAAGAGTTTGTTTTATCTATAACAAGAAATACGCACCAGGGTTATTAATTAATACGTTTTATTTATGACTTTCCTCGTTGAGGAGCAAACCAGAAGTGAATTCTAACTTACAGAGTACAGTTAACTCTACTATACAACTAATACAAATAAGACTATGGGAATATGTCTCTTGTATACATATACTGTAATAATAACAATAAATTCAATGTATAATTCAATATAATTTCAATATATAACAGTTCCTTCCCCTAAATGGCTTCGTATCTCTGGGGTGGTTGAAGTTGACTGCGTCTGCGTAGACTGTATGGAGATCTTGATTCGTCACATAACTTGCTTATGCTGGATTCCGTAGCCCTCGTTACCACAACGTGGTCAGGTTGAAGTTCTGATGTAACGCTTCTCGTTGTGATTGAGTCTCTGGCTTGCTTCGGTCCACGCTCACGACTTGTTTCCCTTTCCCTCAATAACATACCAGGGGAACCTGAAAACTTAAATGTTTTAAGTTGGTTAAGGTGCCTTTTCCATTGTCTGCTACCCGCCGTTTCAACTATATAGGTTTGCCTTCCAATTCTCCTGATAATAGATGCTCGTACCCATCCCGTGAGATTGTTACGATAATCTTTCGCCAATACGCAGTCACCTTGGGAAAATGTTGTTCTTCTTCCTTTCTTGTGTGTTGTTATTGCCTTCGTTTCTCGTCTTCGTTTTGACAGCTCGTCCTCGTCCTTTACACCTTCAGGTTTTATTAAGTCTAGCCTTGTTCGGAGTCGTCTGCCAAATATTAATTGTGCCGGGGTTTGTGTAGTGATTGTGTGTGGCACATTACGGTAATGAAACAGATATTTTGATATGGCCATGCATAATGTTATTCCTTTGTCTTTCAATATTTTTTTTATTCCAACCTTAAATCCTTTCACCGCACTTTCGGCAAGTCCATTGCTTTGTGGGTGTCCGGGAGGAGACGTTATGTGTCCGATTCCATTACGACGTAGAAATGCTTGAAATTCGGTGTTTACAAATGTTGAACCATTGTCCGTGCAGAGTTGTTTTGGTAGTCCCATCCTAGCAAATATTTCGAAAAACTTATTTATTGTGGATTTTACCGTTATATTATCCATTGGTGCTACTTCAATCCACTTAGAGAATGAATCTATTACGATTAGAAAATACTTGCCGAGAAATGGTCCAGCGAAGTCAGCATGAATTCTTATCCACGGTGATTCGGTCTGAGGCCATGAACACTGTTCAGCCTTCGGCGGGTTAGCATTCTGAGATCCACAAATAAAACATGATTTGATCATATCCTCAATGTCTGAATCCAGTTTCGGCCACCATACATAAGAGCGTGCGAGTGCTTTTGTTCTTGATATCCCTATATGCGCAGTGTGCAGTTCATCCAAAATGGTTTTCCTCATAGAGACTGGTATAATTACTCGAAATCCCCGAACCAATAAATCATCGATTATTTCTATTTCCTCCCTTCTTCTAAAAAATGGTGTCGTTTCGTCATTTGATTTCTTCCACCCATTTTTAACCTGTTCTCTCACTTCCTTTAAGGTATGATCAGTTTCGTATGCTTCCTTAATCGCTTGGATATCTAACCTGTCATTTTGTGGAATAATGTTGTTAATAAGCTCACAGTGTTTAACTTCTTCCTCATCCGGATCAGCGTTGTATGCAAAGCGCGAAAGCATATTTGCTACTGAATTATTCTTTCCCTTGATGTATTCAAACTTGTAATCGAATGCTGCTAGAAATGCGTATACTGCGATTCTCCCCGTATTTTGCTAACAAAGGCTTATGGTCACTTCTTATGATGAATTTTCTCCCATATAAATAATCAGAAAATTTCTGGACCCCATAGTAAACAGCCAACGCTTCCTTGTCGATTACACTGTAATTGCGTTCCGATTTTGCCAGAATCCGCGATGCGAATGCTATAGGACGTTCTTCCCCATTTGGAAAGCGATGTGAGAGTGCAGCAGCTATACCACTATTTGATGCGTCGCATTCCAGTGTGACATAAATTTTAGGATTATAATGTATTAGAACATCTTCAGATACTAGAGCTTCCTTTATTTGTTCAAAAGCGGACTGGCACTTTAATGACCATTCAAACTTCGTCCATTGTCTCAACAAGTTATATATGGGTTCCATTGTTGTCGCCAAGTTTTTTATATACCTTCCATAATAATTTACTAATCCTGTAAATGCTTGCACTTCCTTAATGTTTTTAGGAGCGGGTGCCCTTAAAATTGTTTCCACTGTGTCCTGATTCTTTTTTATACCATTCTTGTTTATCGTGTGTCCTAAATAACTAATTTCTTCTTCGAGAAACTTGCACTTTGTTAACTTAACGGTCATTTCCGCTTTCTGCAATCTTTTCAACACTAATTCCAAGTTTTTTAAATGTTCATCATTATTTGTTCCAGTCACTACGATGTCATCTACAAATACCGTTACTTTATCCAAGCCTTGAAATAGTTTTGTCATTATTCTTTGGAATTTAGACGTAGCCGGAGAAATTCCGTAAGGCATACGATTCACTCGGTATATTCCCTTCATTGTGGACCATGCACAAAGTTTTTTGCTTTCTTTTTCTAATTCAATTTGCGAGTACGCTTCCTTTAAATCTATTTTGGAAAATTTTTCACCTCCCGATAATTTCTGAAAGAGATCTTGGACTTTTGGTATAGGAAAATTATCCGATTCCAGATATTTGTTTAACGTTACCTTATAGTCACCGCATATGCGAAGGCTGCCATCACTCTTGATTACTGGAACAATGGGTGTTCCCCATTGGCTTGTTTCTGCTGCAGTTATTATGCCATTTTGCTCTAGACGCTGCAATTCACGTTCCACATTTTCACGAATTGCATAAGGAACTGCTCTAGGCTTCATGAAAATCGGAGTCACATTATTATTCTGTAAGTTCAGTTTTATTTTCTCAAACTTGCACTTGCCGGGCTGGTCACTAAACACTTGCGGGTACCTTGAAATTAGATTCTTTAATTTGTGATTCGCTGCAACTGTTGCTTCACCTTCGACTTTCTTTATTGTAAAACCTATATCAAATAGCCGCATGAAGTCCCGTCCAAGTAATCCTGATTCTCCTTGTTTTGTGATGTAAACATTCAGGTCTCTTGTTTTTTTTTCATACTTAACCTTACATTTGAATTTCCCTATGTTTTCAATCGGCTCTCCTGCATAACCTTTAAATTTTATACTTGACATTTCTACCACATGTTCGCGAAAATATTTTTCAAATAGCTTTCTAGGCATCACTGATATTGGACTGCCCGAGTCCATTTCCATTTTGCACATCTTATTATTCATTTCCACTTCAATGATTACCGGTTCGTCTTTAATTATGTTCTCATCCTCACCTAAATAGTTAAGCGATTTAATTTCCATATATTCGTCAGACTCGTGGCGCACCATTTCCACGTTTTTTATTTCTTTCAAATTTTTGCAGACCGCCTTCAGATGGCCTCTTTTCTTACAAATGTCACATGTATAATTCCGATAGTAACATGCTTCACTGCGGTGGCCATGTCTGCCACATATTTTACACTGTTTGTGTCTCTCTTGGTGATTCTTTTGACTTTTCGGCTGTGTGTTGGTTCTCCCATATACTTTGGTGTTCTCCCTTGATTTACGTATACATGTTGATGACGTTCTGGTTTGCCCGCTGCTTCCCGTTTCTATTTTCTTCACTTCCACGGAATGATACCTTTGTATTGTTTCCCTTTTTACAGCTATCTCCGTAGCTTTGTCTAGAGTGAGCTTCTCGTCCTCTTCAAACAACCTATCTAGAATTGCACCATCTTTAATACCTGTGATAAATATATCTTTCACAATTGAGTTTAGATTTTCTCCAAATTTACAATTGCTGGCTCCCTTTTTTACTCGAATATACCACGCGTTTACGTTTTCCACTTCGTCTTGTTTTAAATTATAGAATTTTCTTCTTTCTTGATATACTGAAGTTTTCTTACCATAGTATTCCGTTAGATGAACCTTGGCATCTCCATATGATATTTCGCTGATTTTCGTTGGATGTATGCTATCCCGTAGAAGTTTGAAGACGTCATGATTTAGTTTTGTTAATAAGAATGCTGCCTTGCGTTTTTCATTCGTTTCGCCGATACTTAGGAAATATTGTTCCATTTTTGCTTCAAATACATCCCAGTCCATGTTTTCCGGATCGAATTCTATGAAACCGCTTCCCACCGCAATTGACTGCACCTGCATCTTACTTTCCCGATTCTCTTCCGAATTTGAGGGTTCACTTGTCATTTCTTTCCCTTTTTTATTTTTTGCTTTTTTCCTCGTCGCCAGTGTTTTATCTATAACAAGAAATACGCACCAGGGTTATTAATTAATACGTTTTATTTATGACTTTCCTCGTTGAGGAGCAAACCAGAAGTGAATTCTAACTTACAGAGTACAGTTAACTCTACTATACAACTAATACAAATAAGACTATGGGAATATGTCTCTTGTATACATATACTGTAATAATAACAATAAATTCAATGTATAATTCAATATAATTTCAATATATAACAGAGTTGAAAATAATTTATGTTTGCTTGACAGTACACCCACAATCGAATTTGAAGCATAAACTTGAAAAAAAAAAATTTGTTTCTAATTTTAGCCGATTTAGGGGTAGTTTCAACCCTTTAGGACTTCCCCTTATCATAAAATTCGCCTTAATTTAGTACAAATCAACTCCCTTCGCAAATAAGTATTAAAAAAAGTGCATTTCATCGCATTCGTTTTCATTATTATTGAAATAATCGCGAAAAACCCCTAAAAAGGGGTGTTTTTTGCATTTTTAGGGGTGACGCCCATGTTCGAGTCTCTGTCGAGTGTCGGTCGCATGCTATTGGTTTCTCCGTGGTCTTGCATGCTGTTTCCATTGTTATTAGTTAATTAAAACTGTTATTTAAAAGTTCGTTTCGATCTAGTGAGTGTTTTGTGTAATTAATAAAAGTTATATTTCATAACGCATTAATTTAATAAAAGGGATTCGATAATAATCCTTCAATCAAATCGAAAACGATTTGGGTGAATTGTGCTTAAGTGATTAATCAAGTATAGAAGCCGCTGCCGATCCCGGGCCTGTGAAAAATTCCGTTTTTATTTCTCTTGTTCATTGTTTTTAATGTTTTTGTGTTCAGTTTCTGCCTTGTGTATTAACGCATTTAATCAACTCCCATGCGATTATTATAAATTATAAATTCTTGGAAATTTTAAAACTGGTGGATTTATTTTTCTTTCTGCAGTGTGAACGAAATTCTTTTTAGAGTTATTCATTTTCATAATCAATATTTAAATTCTCCCTACAGTTTTCCTCATGGAGGGTTACCATTCCTGCAAGCACTGCTCATCCGAGATTGTTCGTGATGGCATTTCTTGCGACGGCGTCTGTGGAAGTATATTTCACCCTGACTGCCTGAATGGTCGTGTCAAATGTAGATCCTCAGCTTCAAGAGGATCTACTTGCAAAGAATGTTCCGACATTAAACCCTGCCATGTTCTAAGGTTGATGAAGGGTATCTCTGAGGTGATTGTGACTGATCATGCAAATGTTCTTAATCAGCTAATCGCCCTCTCGGGTAACGTTTCACATTTTCAAGCGTTAGCCGACGATATCCAATCCGTTAATGTCCGGTTTGACCAATTATCTAATACACTGTCTCTCTTCCAAACAAACTCGAATTCGCTAGTGACAAAATTCCACAAACTTTCGTCTCGTGTTTCTATGGTCTTAGATGCCGTTGACGATCTGCATTCTGGGTTTCTCAACCCTGGTACTGCTTTGTCCACCTCAAAGGAAACCCCGGCTCCCCTTTCCCCAATCTTGAACGATATCAAAAGGTGTACAATGCGGGTCAAGGCTGAAGTTGAGTCACTGTCGCTCTCAGTTACTCAAAACTGCACAGCCCTGAAAACAATCTCTGAAAGACTGAATTCTTTCGACTGTAATTATTCCCGCAACTCTCAGGTTGTTGTTGAACAACCGAGCCTCTAGCCTCCACCCCGGCTGCTGCTTCTGCGACTGGAAATGTCGTTGACACGGTTATAATACCTGAGGAGCACTTTTCAAATGAGTCGGCCCCTAGGCTGGCTCCTGACCACCCTAACCACCCTAAAACTTGTAGAAAGCAGCCGGAAACTTGTGGCAGACGCAGACGCAATCGTAGAGTCACGAACTCCTCTGCTACCCCGCCCGTCCCCGCTGTTTCACCTCAAATGGGTTCTAGCCCTACCCCTGAGCCGGATGTTGCATCAACCAGCTCTACCAGTATTGATAGACACTCGGTCACTGGGAATACTCGGTCTTCGACAACCTACGCCAACCTGGCAACGGTTCCAAAGCCACAAAGTATTTTTATTTCGCGTTTCTCCCATGAAACTTCGACCGAGGTAATAAAAGAATACTTAAGAGCAAAAGCAATTAATCCCGAGACTGTCTCCTGTCGGAAAATCAGCAACTCTTCCAAACCGGTCGCGTCTTTTGTTCTAACTGCACTGCCCCATACTGCTGAAAAGTTGCTAGATCCCACATTCTGGCCTCCCGGTGCTTTCTCAAAGAAGTTTGTTCCCCGCCCACGTGTGCATCGTAATCCCGACACTTTAGAGTTTCCAAAAAACTGAAGACGCTTTCCCTCTACTATCAAAACGTGAGGGGTATCAGATCCAAACCCGCGATGTATTTCTGGCAACTTCGGTTAGTGATTTCGATATAATCGCTTTCACTGAAACATGGCTACATAGTGGGATTCTTAATGCCGAAATTTTTGATTCTTCCTTCCAAGTTATTCGGAAGGATAGGTATACTGTCTCGGAGGCTCGCGTCGGTGGTGTACTACTTGCCTGTAGTAACCTTCTCAATTGTTGCTTATTAACGCTTCCTAGCTTCTCCTAATCTTTGGACATTGAGATTATTGCTCTTAAAATTTCCCTTGTCCACAATAACCTTTTCGTCATTTGCTGTTATATCCCACCAGATATATTCAGTACTCTTGATGACAGAGGCCAAAACCTCTATGATATCTTAATCTCTTGTACTAATCATATCCATGATATGATGGATTCTAAGGACGAGCTCCTACTTTTAAGTGACTTTAATTTACCCAATGTACAGTGGGTATCTTGCGATAACGACGATAACTACCTTCCTGAAAACAACCTTAACGATAGGGAATCCATTTTTCTGAATTCTTTATTCTCATGCGGTCTGAACCAACTGAGTGGTGTGAATAATATTTTAGGAAGGCGGTTAGATCTTGTATTCTGTTCGGACTCAGACAACATGACCGTTGAGCCCAGTTCGATAGTCTTGTTGCCTGTCGACAATTATCACCCTCCCCTCCTACTTAATTATTGCTCTGCCTTCAACGATAAGCCAATTCCGGGGGAGTCAACATTTGCCTTTAATTTTAAAAAGGCCAATCTCAATGAACTCTCATCCAAGCTCTCCGATCGATTTCGACAGGTTGCTTTCCTCAGATGAGTTGGGTGACGATGTAACAAGATTTTATTCCGTCTTGTACGAAACCTTTGCATCCTGTGTACCCATTGAGCCTCTAAATTTATCTAGGTCATCTCCACCCTGGTACAATAATGAATTGAGGCAAACCAAAAACCAGAAGAATAAACTCTGGAAAAACTACCTGAAGAGGAAAGACACTGCGAGTTTCTCTGCATTTGTCAATTGCTTTGACCATTTCCAGGCACTCTCTGAAACTCTCTATAATGAATACCTCAGTGATATGAAAGATAAACTGTATGGTGACCCGAGAACATTCTTTAAAATCATCAACACCAAGAAAAAAATTTATAATTACCCTAACACCATGCAGCATGAGAACTCTTTCAGTACCAATCCATCCGAGATTTGCGACATGTTTGCATCGTTTTTCCTCAAATCTTTCTCGTCTCCCGTTTTTCAACCCGACGAAAACAATTTCCGTCATATTAATCATAATGATACAGATGTCTCGAGACTTCTCTATATCTATAACTAGGGATGAAATCCTGAAACATATTAACGAACTCCCACATGATTTCTCGTCCGGTCCTGACGGTATTCCTCCTGCTATTCTAAAATCCTGTGCAGAGCCCCTTCTGTCTCCTCTTCTGTGTTTATTTCAAAAATCCCTAATTACAGGGTGCTTCCCAATCTTATGGAAGAATTCTTTTATAGTCTCCGTTCATAAAAAGGGTAGCAAGAACGAAATATCTAATTATAGACCTATTGCGAAACTATCCTGTATCCCTAAACTTTTCGAATCTATTATTTATTCTGCTATCGCCCCAATCGGCAATAGACTTATCTCAACTAATCAACATGGTTTTATTGCAGCTCGTTCTACTACTACTAATCTACTTGAGTTCTCTTCTCACACAGTTCGAGGCTTTGTTAGCGGCTGCCAACGGACTGTGTTTACACTGACTTCAGTAAGGCTTTTGACAAGCTCTCCCACTCTATTATAGCTCTCAAACTGAAAAAATTTGGCTTTCCGCCTGCCCTTATGGTATGGTTCCAGTCGTACTTAGCCGACAGAACTTACCAGGTTTTATTCCGCGGGGCTAAATCTAGAAACATCGAAGCGTCATCTGGAGTCCCGCAAGGTAGTCACCTCGGCCCTCTTCTTTTTATTCTTTCAATTGATGACATTGTTGCCTTGTTAAAGAACTGTCAAATCCTTATTTACGCTGATGATATTAAACTCTGCCGTTATGTAAGAAGTATTGAGGATTGCAAACTTTTACAAGTTGACCTGAACACATTCTATTCTTGGTGTTCCAACAACAACCTGGTACTCAATATTAGTAAGTGTGAGGTCATGACTTTTTGCAGGAAACGTGGTCCACTGACTTATGACTACACTTTCCTTAACAACACACTTTCCCGAGTTAACTCTGTGATCGATCTGGGGGTCAGGTTTGAAAGTAAGATAGATTTTTCCACCCACATTAATTATATTTCCTCCAAGGGCAGTACAGTCCTAGGTTTTATAAAAAGGTGGTCTAAGGAATTCCACAGCCCCCTCAGCACTAAGCATTTGTACATATCCTTAGTGAGGCCTTTACTTGAATACGCCTTCCAGGTATGGTCTCCTCAATACTCCTCCCAAGTTGGAAGAGTCGAATCGGTTCAAAGAAAATTCGTCCTTTTCGTACTCAGTCATCTCCCTTGGGATGACCCACGCATCCTTCCGCCTTACGAAAACAGGCTTAAACTACTCAACTTAAGCTCCCTACATAAACGTCGTGAAGTTGCTGACGTCATTTTTGTTCATCGGCTACTAAATAACAAGGTAGACTCAGGTTTCTTACGAAGCCAAGTGGCATTCAGAGTCGGTTGTTTTGATGACTTCAATTTTGACAGCTGATTCAATTTTCTTTCCTTTTCTGTTCTGCATACTTTACCGTAAAGACAGAATCTGGCTTTGTCTCGCTGAATTCACGAAGTATGCGTTGAGTTTTGCTCAGCAGTGATGTTCATATATGCACGCACACAACCAACCGGATGAAAATTTTGTATGAAGATGAAAGACTTGTTATTACTAGACCTAAGCTTGGTTTTTTCATATAAAAAAAAAAAAAAAAAAAAAAACTTGAACAAAAGATTTCAATTTCCGAGAAGGCCTTCTAGAGGCCATAAAAATGCCAAATGCGTAAAGCGTGATTTATGTATTTTTCTCGTTATTTCTTGCTCGAGTAAAAATAAATTTTGGCCTTTTGACGGGCGTGATGGCCCGGCCATATGGCGGTCAAATGACGGCCCGTTGCAGGACAGTACGGCCATTTGGGGGGCGATTGACGGTCGAATGAGGGCTTCTCAGTTCCAAAAAAGGCTATTCGGGGGGCGATTGACGGTCAAATGAGGGCTTTTCAGTCGCAAAAAGGCCTTTCGGGGGGCGATTGACGGTCAAATGAGGGCTTTTCAGTCGCAAAAAAGGCCCTTCGGGGAAAGCCCTCAAAAATCCCTCATTCGACCGTCAATCGCCCCCGAATGGCCTTTTTTGCGACTGAAAAGCCCTCATTCGACCTCAATCGCCCCCTGAATGGCCTTTTTTGCGACTGAAAAGCCCTCATTTGACCGTCAATCGCCCCCCGAATGGCCGTACTGTCCTGCAACGGGCCGTAATTTGACCCCCAAATGGCCGGGCCATCACGCCCGTCAAAAGGCTGAAATTTATTTTTACTCGGGTATTAGGCCGTTTAACGTTTGACGTTTGAGATAATTTTTAAATGTGTTCACAATATTGGTTTTAGTGAATTCTGGTTGTGTTATGATGTGCTGATGATAGCCGGGGAATGGACATTGTAATTGGTAACTTGTTTCTTCACCTTTCTGCAAATATCAGTTGATTGCGATAAATCTTTAAAGGTACCTCTACAGTTGGAATTAGGTTCAGGGGAGAACTGTCGTCGCTATGTTGGGTGGCGGATAAGGGGTTAGCCTCTGAAGTTAAGGGAAGTCTAGAAAGTGCATCGGCTACTACGTTTGTCTTGCCGGGTTTATGCTGGAGTTCATAGTTGTATTCCTTCAAAATAGCTTTCCATCTCTTCATTTTGCAGTTCGAGTTCTTATTGCTAAGGGCATAGGTAAGTGGCTGATGGTCTGTATAGATTTTTACTTTCCTGGCTCCATATACTACGTTTATAAGCGGAGTTTCCCTCCGGATGGAAGTTTCGATCCGGAATGAAACACCGCTTATAAACCGGGAGTGAAAATCCAGAACTTGGATTTTCGCTCCCGAAGAAAAAGCTGGAGTGAAACTTCGATCCCGGTTTATGTTGTGCTTATAAACGCTGACTGGGAGTGGGAATTTTTTCCGAAGGGGGAAAACTTTGTAAAGAAGAAGCTGGGTGTTTTATTTTGCTACAATCGTTTTTTTTCTTTGTTTATTGATATTTTTAAATACATTAAATTGAACATTGGGTTTATATTTGTCTTTGCTATGATTTTGAATTTGAGCTTGGAGCTGTCATCTCAAACCAGAAAGTATTTTGGACTTACACTCCCATTGCTTATAAACGCATCGGGAGTTTTACTTTGGGTTGAAGATCTGGGAGTGAAACTCCGTTTATAAACGTAGTAATAGAGATAATTTCTGAGAGAATTTAGAGACCAAATGATTGCCAACATTTCTTTTTCATTGGCCGCATAGTTTTCTTCTGTCTTACTCAATGTTCTAGACAGAAATGTTATTGGCCGATTGCTTTTAGAAAGTACTGCCCCTATGGCATAAACGGAGGCGTCTGTTGTTAATTCAAATTCTTTCGTGAAGTCAGGGTGATTAAGGATTACTTCTTTTGATATCAACGAGCTTTTTATTTTCGTGAATGCTTCCATGGCCTCTGTGTCTAGGTTGATGATTTTGTTTTTTGGGAGATTTTTGGACACTCGTCCATCTTCCCCTCTTAAAAGGGATGTCAGTGGTTTTGTCAGTTTTGCGTAGTCTCTTATGAAACGTCGGTAATAGCCTGACATTCCCAAAAACGATCTGAGGTCCTTTAGTGTTTTAGGCGGAGGTAAGCTGGTAATAGCCTCCACTTTTTTGAGGTTTGTTTTAATTCCTTCTTTAGACACTACAAAGCCGAGGAACTCAACTTCTTCTTGAAGGAATTCATATTTATCTAACTGGATTTTCATGTTAGAAGCTTCCAAGGTTTTAAACACGAGCTCATGGTTTTCGAAGTGTTCTGCCTCACTCCTTCCGAATATTATGATGTCGTCTATGTAGACGTAACATCGTTTCCCTATGTGTTCTCGTAAAATGTCATCTAAGGCTCTTTGAAAAATAGCCGGCCCGTTCTGGAGACCAAAGGGGAGCGCGTAAATTCGTATTTCCCGTTGTTGGTGGAAAATGCAGTTTTCTCAATATCGCACTCTCTTAGCGGTATTTGGTGAAAGTAGCTTTTTAAATCCACAATGGTAAACAATTTGTTTTTCCCTAGATTCGCTAACACTTCATTGATCTCAGGGATGGGGTACTTATCGGGTATCGTAACGGTGTTCAATTTTCGATAATCAATTACCATCCTGTATTTCTTCTCTCCGGATGCGTCTGTTTTTTTCGACACCACCCATACTGGAGAGTTTTAGGGAGACCTTGATGGCCTAATAATACCATCTTCGAGCAGTTTCTCGACTTGAGTTTCGACTTCATCCTTCAGTGCCATTGGGTAAGGATAAGATTTCGAATAGATTGGGTCGTCTGTCGTTGTGCGAATTTCACCTTGGACAGGGGTGGCGTACGTTAATTTTTCATTTGGTTCGGAAAATAGGTTAGGGCAATTTTTTATAGTTTGGTTTAATTTGAGAACTTGTTCTTTATTCATATGAGCCGTTCTGATATTAATTGAATTCATAGAATCAGATAGGTGTTGTTTCAGTTGTACTCGAATGTGCGGGTAAATCGTCATGTAATTTTCACTGGTGTGAATTACAGCTTTCAGTTCTTTGAGGCTGTCATTACCAATTATTTCGTCAAATGAGATAAGGCTAGGAAGGATGAAAAATTTTAATTTCCGAGTGTCTGCTTCAAATAAATTTATTAACGCGTGATGGGTTATTTCAATATTTCCAGCAACTGAAGTAGCGAAAAATTTTGTTATTCCTTTTTTTACTAAATTTGTAAAGAATTATTTTAGCACTGATTCGCATATAATTCTTATTCTCTTACTGAAAGTGGATATTAATTTCACAAATTTTTGTAGGTTTGGTAATTTTTCCCATTTATTACTTTTCAGAAAAATTTTAAAGCCTTTTTTATTTATTCATTTGAAAAGTTAGAACAAAAAAGAATTTCATTTATTTATTTGAAATATCAAAAAAAATAAAAAATTATTGATTTTTATGAAATGCACAGAGTTCAATGATTTATTCACTTTATTTATTTGAAAAATTAAAACAAATTTTATTGATTTATTTGAAATGCATAAAATTTACTATAAATTTATTTATTCACTTTATTTATTTGAAAATTAAAATTTCGATTCGATTAAAATTTCTAAAACTTCAATTCAATTCTTTATTTATTCATTTAGAATGCAATGAAAAACTAAAATTTTTCAAGATAAAAATAGTCACTTAACTTTTTTTTTAACTAAATAATAATTTTCTTTAAAAGCTCAATTCAATTAAAATCTCTAAAACTTAACTTACATTAACATAATTAGATACGGGGTTCGCATCATTTCTTTGGGAATTTTCCGGTGCTGCGTTGGCCAAAATTATTAGACGCACTGTATTTTTTTAGTAATTTTATGTTTCTTAAGAGTTTTCATGTGCTAATTGCTAATTGTATTTATGTTAAATCAATCGGTCATTGATTGGATAATATAAAAATAAATAATAATTCAATTTAAAACAAAAAAACGGTACAATATTATTCGGTAATTATTGTAATATTTTACATGAAAGTTTGCAGTGCGTCTAATAATTTGGCCAGGGACTGTATATCGGCGTGGTTATCCTACTTTCCTGAGTGCTGATTTTTCCAAGCTTGTTTGTCCTATTGAAGATTCCTAAAACTTGGCTTGGTTGTCCCGCGAAGATTACCAAAATATGGGCGTGGTTGTCCCGTTGAATTTTTAGGATAAGGGCTTGGTTACACTTTAAACTTCTTGAATTAGGGCTTGATTGTCCCCTTTATTTAAGCACTACTTAACACTTTTCACCGGTCCCTGCTCGGGCGCCAGTTAACAAATTTAACACATGAATTTAAATAAAACTAACTAGGGAAGTCTCTTTGGTGTCAAACGCGCAGAGCTGGGTTACATTTTTTTCTGGTTCTTCTTATCAAAACAAAGCTAAAAATGTATATCACAACCCCTATCTTTTTGATATTTTGTTTATACCGATTTTTTAATTGTTCCAACAGAGGATTTATTGAACGTCTGATGACCTATACAAGTTGCGAATTAGGGGGATATGAATATTTTAAATCTTTAAAACGGCGATATCTCTTGAACGGCAATTCGTACGGGAAAATGTATGGTATCATTTTTTGTAGATAATCGCATGATCTACAAACTTTGTAAATAATATTTTATGGTAGGACTTTCCGTTTAAGAGATATTAGCCAAAAACAGAATTTTCGGTATAAACAAAATATCAAAAAGATAGGGGTTGTGATATACATTTGTAGCTTTGTTTTGATAAGAAGAACCAGAAAAAAAAATGTAACCCAGCTCTGCGCGTTTGACACCAAAGAGACTTCCCTTGTAAGTCAATTCAAATTAAGGGAACTTTATTGCTCGGAGTCTCACTAAAAACATTATTAATTCACATAGTGCACTTACCTCCTAAGCTTAACTTAAAATCTGCAAGATTGCAGTTTCCACGATTCTTAATTTAAAGCATTTATTCTAGATTCTCAGAAATAGCCACATTGTAGTTTTCACGGTTGACGGCAATATGACCCTACGTTGCCACTAATTTTAGCAGTAGATTTCAATATTAATTTCGCGTCCGAAGATGGACAACTCTTGGTAAACTTTCTACGAGATAGATTAGAACTACAAATGAATAGACTACGCGCCAACTGAGTTGATGCCGGAGCGCGCAGCTGGGGAAATTAAAGCTGTACACAAATAAAAATTGCGCACATATCGATAAGAAATGCGCTTATGTATTTTCAAATTTCCCCTTCGAAATTTGTTGCGACTAGAGCAAAGGGACGGGAACGGCATGCGGGGATTCTACTGCGCCTGGAAAACGCGACTTTCTCGGCATCAACTCAGTTGGCGCGTAGTCTAATAACCGTAATGCGCCAACTACAAGACATGGAACAACAATCGATGCAGTTTTTTTCTAGATATCTGTCTAATTTTAATTCGAAAATATATGTGTCTACATACATGTATATATTGTAGGTAAACCCCCCCCTCACACACACACACACACACACACACACACACACACACACACACACACACACACACACACACACACACACACACACACACACACACACACACACACACACACACACACACACACACACACACATATATATATATATATATCCTCACCTTGTATCTACACCTTGTCGCGGTGGTGAGGCTTAGGCTTGTGGCTGACTAAGAGAGATACACGAAATCCCAAGGTGGAAACTATCGTGCTGAGGGGATGAATGGTACTGCGTCAGTGTGTGACGGTCAGTTTTGCCTAAATATCTACTTGACTAAAAATTACTGTGGGGAAGAAAATCGAGTAGTGGGTTCGGAACAAAAAGGTAGGCGGGGAGAAAGGAAAAAAAAATTGAGTTCGAATTTTGACGGGGGCAGAAATTTACTGAAAAATTTTGTGTTCGGAAAAATTTAAGATTAATTAAAAAAGAAAAAAATCAGTTTTGAACACATACGACTGGCTGGAAGACAAAAACCTTCATTATTCAGTTCATTTGCAAAAAATAAAAATTTCGTTTCGACTTAGCAACAATCAGGACTATTTCGGTGCTGTGAATTCTAGTCGAAAATACAAGGAAAAATAAGCACAAAAAAAATTAACAAATAAGAAAAGAATTTGGAGAAATTTGAAAGTACCGAAAAGGATACCAGCAATACAAAAATTGCGTTTTGCCCTTTTGTTTATAAAACAGGATATACATATTCCAGTGTTTTACGTGGGGAAAGACCCTGTGTTTATACTACTTTTCGTTTATCGGTCACCAAAATTTCATCAAAAACGGGAAAAACGTGTAGAGAAATGGCGGAAGGCAATGGAGAGTTGGTGGACGAAGTAACAGGTATAAAATCAGAAGACCGAGGGGGGATGGAGAACAGACCGAAGATTATCCAAAATTACTCGAATATGGTTTAAATAGAAAAAATTGCCGGAAAATTAGATGATATTTATCAAACAGCAGACACTAGTATAAAGGAGGAACTGTATATTCCATTACTACCAATTGATATACTGTTCGATAGTCAGGTAATTAAGCAATACCTATAGGTATCCACACCAGCTGGATCAGAGAAAAAAACCACACAAAAAAAAATACACTAAATAAAATAACCAAAAAAATTTTCTTTTTGCTTTAATTAAAAAAAAAAAAAAAAAATTTATTACTAAAATAATAATTTTAATAGTAGTTAGTATTAACTTTATAATCTTCTTTATAATTAATTGTGAATTTGTGTTGCTACTTGTCGGAAATATTTTATTCTTTGTTGGTTCCGGGAAAGTTGTTTTTCCTCTAAGTGATTCTGTTGATTGTAATCTCGTTTGTACAAAGTGAGGAGTATTGGCCAGTACTGCGCGCTTTAGTGTTGTCCTTCATACACATGTCCCTAAAATAACGTACCCCTTATGTTTTGAATTTGATCAGTTAATTGTTAATATTTGACACGGGCAACTAATCAGTGTCGTGGTTGTTAAGCTTTCCATGTAATGTTTGTGTTGAGGTTTACAGATTGATTAAATGATTATAAACATTAGAATGTCCCTGTGGTAAATTTTTTTTTGGTGGAATGGTTGAGGGGGATCATTTCTTTTCAGGGTTTGACGAGGCTCAGGTGATGTCCGGCGAAGGATGGAGGTGGAATTCAAGATTGCACAGGCACAGGTAAGTGGTGAACCAACCGCGGTGAGCCCCGGCCACACACCCCACGACCCCTCCGGCGAGCTAGATAACTCCGTGTGGCCGGCGTAGGAGTTCCGGATTTTCTTTTCATTTCTTATGTATGGTATTGGTTCCTTGGTCATGCTCTTCCGGGCTTGTGGCTAAGAGGGTAATACCTCGCATAAGTGGCGCCCACTATTTTATCGCGCCATTATGCTATTACAAGTGTACCGCTAACGATGAACTCCGAATACCAGGCGACCTTCGGTTTCAATGTAGCCTTCCCGTGGTAATGCGGAGCTCTGCCATGGGTGACTGTCCTTTCTCGCGCAACTCGTGGGATTCAAAATAGAGAAACCATCAAAAACCAACGAGGTTGGAGCACCTCCCAAAGCTCCAAACACAGCTAGGGCTTTTATGGTCCAACCAAGGGCGACTCCGGAAGATGGAAATTCTATCCAAAGGAGCAGAAAGACGGTGAGAACACCACCAGTCAAGAGTGCTAAGGACTCGGAACATCCAGGTCCTGAGCAACAAAGTGCGACTCCCCAAGAAGGAAATCCAAAGAATTCCATCCCAAGGAGCAACAAGACGGCGAGGACACCGCCGACAAAGAGTACACACGACCTAGAGCACCTTGGGTCAGCGAAAAATGGTGAAGTGAGGGTGAGCACTCCGGCGACCACAGCGGAGGGTTAGGTCAACCTACCTCAAAGCAAAGGAGGATATAGTGAAGCAGCAAAGGGCGAAAGAGCTGGTGGATACATCGGCTCAAACAGAAGAATTGCCCCAACATAAAGAGAGCCGATCAACCGGGGATGCTGGAGAGAAACGGCCCCAAGAGAAGAGTAAAGAGCCGCGCCCGCGCAAGCGCCGTAGAGAGCTCAATGGGGAGGTGCAGCTGCAGCAGCACACCCCCAAGAGGAAAAAGGGAAAGACTCCCGAAGCAGTGGCCGAGCCAGCCCCACTGCAGGCGGCACGCCCCGTCATAAACGAGAGCAGGAACCCGGAAGGTTCTGCCTGGACGACGGTGGAGCGCAAAAAGAGGAAACTGAAGAAAAGAAGGTTGAAAGAGGGAAACAAGCTGAAACAAAAGACCAGGTCGGATGCCATTATCATCACGACCAAAGGGGAGGCGACTTACGCGGAGATCCTTCGCAAGGTGAGGACAGATTCCTCCCTCGCAGAGGTCGGAAGTAGCGTAAAAAGGGTCAGGAGAACGCAAAAGGGCGACCTCCTGCTTGAGCTAAAGAGGGGAGATGCTAAGACCGGAGACTTAGAGCAGAAGGTAAAAGCATCGATAAGCGGGGTGGCCGAGGTGAGAGCCAGCACAAATACGGTGGTGATCGAGTGTAGAGACTTAGATGAGATCCCAACCAAGGAAGAGGTCTGCGAAGCACTGAGGATTCAGCTAGGTCTGACGGTCGAAGAAAAGGATGTCCTCAGGCTAAGAGAGTCGTGGGGGTTCACACAGACGGCGTTTATAAGCCTGCCTGTTGAAGCTGCGAAGAAGGCTATCGCAGCAGGTAAGATTCGAGTCGGCTGGGTTGTATGCCGAATGCGGGAGCGGGTATCGCTAAAACCGTGCTTCAAATGCATGAAGTTCGGTCACATAGCGAAAAACTGCAGCAGCAGCCAGGATAGAGGAAGGCTGTGCCGAGGCTGCGGGAAAGAGGGTCACAAGGTAAAGGAGTGTGACCAAGCTGCAAAATGTCTAATTTGTAGGGAAATTGAGGGCAGAGATAGTGGGCACGTGACCGGAGGTAACAGATGTCCGGCGTTCAAGGAGGCGCTGAAAAACAGACGAAGATAAGGTTCATACAGATAAACCTGAACCACTGTCAAGCGGCACAAGATCTGCTGGCACAGACAGTCTACGAGGAAAAAATCGACGTCGCAATCGTCTGCGAGCAGTATAGAAACCTGCACAGCGGCGTCTGGATAAACGATAGCAGCGGCACGTCAGCGATATGGACGTGTGGGAGCCGAGCCATGGAAGATACCATGAGAAGCCCAGAGAATGGCTTCACGCGGGCAAAAGTAGGCGGAATACACGTCTACAGCTGCTATGCGGCGCCAAGCCTGACCCTAGACGAGTACGAGTCGATGTTGGAAAGGTTAGCCGTCGACGCGAGTCGCCATCACCCGGTAATATTAGCGGGTGATTTTAATGCTTGGGCTGTCGAATGGGGCAGTCGACAAACGAACGCAAGAGGGCGCATACTTCTAGAAGTATTCTCGCGACTTAACGTGGTGTTGGTCAACACCGGAGGCGAAAACACCTTCCAAAGGCGTGGGAGATCGTCTGTGATCGACATCACTTATGTGAGCGATTCAGTGGCCAAGGACCTACAGTGGCGGGTGAGCGATTTGTACACTCACAGCGACCACCAAGCCATCATCTTCGAGGTAGGCCAGGGTATAGAAAAGAGGAATTCTACGTACGGAACGGCTAGAGGATGGGCCGTAAATAAACTCGACGCAGAGGTGTTCGAGGAAGTATTCCTGCATGATGCGAGGTCGGCAGGAGGTGCCAGGGAAGGGGCAGAGCGGATTGAAGATTCAGTTAAACAGGCATGTGATGCATCCATGCCTCGGCGCGCCGGCAATCGGCAACACCCACCAAACTTCTGGTGGAACGCCGAGATCAACGAATGCCGAAGGGCCTGCCTGAAAGCGAGAAGGAGAACTCAAAGAAATCGAAACCGTCCTGATTTCGATGAACTCCTTCAGAGATATAAGGAAGCGAGGAGAAGGCTGAACAAGGCCATCGCTAGAAGTAAATCCGAGCACTTCAAAAGATTGTGCAGAGAAGCAGACTCGGACCCCTGGGGTGGAGCCTATAAAATGGTTATGTCAGCGGTCAAGGGCAAACGCTCTCCGCCGATCACCTGCCCCGCGCTGCTTCAGAGCATTGTGTACGTCTTGTTTCCACAGAACGTACGCGCCGCCGAACTACCCACCCTTCAGGTGGACCCAGAAGAGGTACCTGCGGTGACCGCAGATGAGATTCTGGAGGCTGCAAAAAAGGTCAATAAGGCCCCTGGCATGGATGGCATACTGTGGGTGTAAGTACACGCAGTTGCACTAAAGCACCCACGTAATCGTTAATAAATTATTTCACTACATGTGGTTAAACAAAAGACTTATTTTATAATACGAAATTCTATTTATTCGGAACCGCACTTGTACACGTCTCTGTTGCTTATCGACTAGTGGTGATACCGTTTCCTGGTTTCCTTGATCCCCTTGATCTGGCGGAAACGGAGAAAGTATGAATAATGGTGTCGATGCGGCAGTTGTATGGATAGTAGTGTCGATGCGGCAGTTGTTGCAACCGCTACAGCACTCCCCCTCAATGGAAATGATGCTGTCCCTGATTTAATTCTATCTTAACCTATTATTGTTTATTTTTAATGCTTAAGTACATATTTAAGTTTATTTATTTATGTGTAATATTTTATGTGTAATATTTCAGTTACAAATGGTTTTTATTTTGCTAAATTTCTTTATATTAATACTAGCTGGGACCCGGTGCGCCTACGCTGCACCCATAAGTCAATAGTAAACAATAAAAACCATCCATTGACTTAATATTTTTCGAGATATGAATTTTACACAGATGAAATGCCTCAAAGAACATGGGTCTTGCGTCGGCCGCCATGAATCGGTATATTGAGTCTACTACATTGCTTATTGTATTCTACTTATCATACCCTTTCATTTGATACCCATGTTGAGGGGATTGTGAAGAAAGTGGTAATCCGGCCTCTTTAGACGGCCGCCATGGATCTAAAGATATATTTTGTATGCTACATTGCTTATTGTATTCTACTTATCATACCCTTTCATTTGATACCCGTGTCGAGGTGGTTGTGAAGAAAGTGGTAATTCGGCCTCTTGAGACGGCCGCCATGGATCTAAAGATATATTTTGTATACTACATTGCTTATTGTATTCTACTTATCATACCCTTTCATTTGATACCCATGTCGAGGTGGTTGTGAAGAAAGTGGTACCCCGCCCTCTTGAGACGGGCGCCATGGATCTAAAGATATATTTTGTATACTACATTGCTTATTGTATTCTACTTATCATACCCTTTCATTTGATACCCATGTTGAGGTGGTTGTGAAGGAAGTGCTACCTCGCCCTCTTGAGACGGGCGCCATGGATCGAAAGATATATTTTGTATACTACATTGCTTATTGTATTCTACTTATCATACCCTTTCATTTGATACCCATGTCGAGGTGGTTGTGAAGAAAGTGGTAATCCGGCCCTCTTGAGACGGCCGCCATGGATCGAAAGATATATTTTGTATACTACATTGCTTATTATATTCTACTTAACATACCCTTTCATTTGATACCCATGTTGAGGTGGTTGTGAAGAAAGTGGTAATCCGGCCTCTTGAGACGGCCGCCATGGATCTAAAGATATATTTTGTATACTACATTGCTTATTGTATTCTACTTATCATACCCTTTCATTTGATACCCATGTCGAGGTGGTTGTGAAGAAAGTGGTACACCGCCCTCTTGAGACGGCCGCTGTGGATCATTTTAGTTTCAATAGCGTCATGGCCTACCTATTGTTTGACAGCTGCGTAAATTTGAAATTTTCATTAAATGTAATGATTCAATTTAATGACAATTTTACATTTGTCAAACAATAGGTAGGCCATGAAGCTATTGAAACTAAAATGAAGTGAAAATTCCTAAAATTACCATTTTTTTGTTTTTTCAGGCAATTTTTTAAATTTTTCTCGCCGTAAGAATCATCCTCGTACTTCAACGAATATTCGAAAAAAAAAATTAGTCGAATAGGTCCAGCCGTTCTCGAGTTTTGCGCTTAGCAACACATTTAGCGATTCATTTTTATATTATAGATATCTTCAATTTCATTTTAAATTACAGAATTCAGTTGATTTGTTTTTAATTACTTAACTTAAGGTATTCTGAGTATAAGAAAAAAATTTTTTTTTATATATATATATATATAAATCTTAAATTAACTAAGCTATTTTGAATTTCCTTAATTTAGAAAAGAAGAAAAATGTTTTGTTAGTTTATTAAATTTTAAAAGTTATTCTTTTTCGGTTAGCTTCAAGTCTTGTAACGCGATTGTTAGTAAACATATCTTCATTTAGAACGAATGCTGGTTTTAATCTGTCTATTGAAATTAAACACTCTTTATCGCTAACTTTTATTTTGTATGACTTTTCGTTTCTTTGTAAAACTTTGTATGGTCCTATGTAAAGGGGGTTTAAACTTCCTTTTTTAATTTCTTCCCTAACAAAAACGTGTGAAGCTGTTTTTAAATTTTTTGGTATAAAAATGTTGTTTTGTTTACGTTGTCTAATTGGTTCAGGTTTAATTTTACTAAGTGTTTGTTGTATTTGGTTTGCTATTGTTGATGTTAGTTGTGTTTCAGGTTTGGAATTTGTGGGAATGATATCGCCTGGTAGTCGAAGTGCTTGTCCGTACAATATTTGTGCGGGTGATGTGTCGAAATCTTCCATGACTGTGGATCGGATGCCTAAAAGTATCCATGGTAGATTGTAGTACCAGTTTTTAGGATCGTCAGTGGCACGTATCGCTGTTTTAAAATGGCGGTGAAAACGTTCTATTAATCCGTTTGATTGTGGGTGGTATGTCGTTGTTCTGATGCGATGGCTACCCAATATCTTTGATAATTCGTGAAACAAAACTGACTCAAATTGTGTTCCTTGATCCGTTGTTAATGTTCTCGGAACACAATATCTCGAAATCCATTGTTGTGAGAAGGCATTGACTATTGTATTTGCTGTAATGTTTCTGATAGGAATTGCCTCAGGCCAGTGTGAAAAGCGATCTTTAATAGTCAAAATGTAGTTATAGCCGTTGGAAGGCGGAAGTGGTCCAACTATGTCTAAATGGATGTGCTCGAACCTTCCTGTAGGAACGCTAAATTTTCCATGGGGTGAAACTGTGTGTCTGTGTACTTTAGCCTTTTGGCAGGAAATACAAGATTTTGCCCAACGATTAATATCAGCGTTCATTTGTGGCCAGAAATATTTGGTAGTGATCATTTTTCTTGTTGCTCTGATGCCTGGGTGAGACAAACTGTGTAAATTGTCAAAAATGATTCTACGAAGAGATTCGGGAACATACGGTCTATTCGCACCGGTATTGGTTTCACACCATATGTCTCGTTCTTCTAATGGAATGGAAATTTTTTGAAGTGTAAATGAACTTTTGATTGCTTCGTTTTGATTAGTTAGAATTTCTTTCAATTGCTCGTTTTTATCTTGCTCTAGGGCAAGTGTTGTAATATCTCGTTTTAGATTCTCGACGGCATCGACGTATGCTCTTGAGAGCGTATCTGCTACTACGTTGCGGCAACCTTTTATATAACGTATGTCGTTCGTTATTTGAGCAATGTAGTCTAACTGATTTGATTGTCTCGAACTTTTTTCTGACTTGGAACAAATTGCTCTTGTTAGGGGCTTATGGTCGGTGTAAATTGTTACCTCTCTTCCTTCGATGAAATATCGGAATTTTTTGGTAGCTAGAAACGCTGCAAGAAGCTCCCTATCGAAAGTTGAATATTTTCTTTCTCGTTCTTGTAGCCTTTTTGAAAAAAAACTTAGTGGTTGCCATTTTCCTTCGGTTTGTTGCTGCAAAACACCGCCTACCGCGTCTTGTGATGCATCTACCCAAAGGCTAATTTTTGCTGTTGGGTCCGGGTGGACTAGAAGCACGCAGTTTTCCAATCTCCTTTTTATTTCGTCGAATGCATATTGTTGTTGATTTGTCCAGTTAAAATGTGATTTTGTTTTTTTATTTGTAGGACATTCTTTTAGGCAATCGTATAATGGTGCACTCATCTCGGCAATGTTAGGCAGGAATCTATGATAAAAATTTATCATGCCCAGGAAACGTTGTAATTGCTTAAAAGTCGTGGGGTTTGGGAAATCTGATATTGCTTTAACTCTTTCTTGTGATGGTCTAATACCTTTTTCTGATATTTCGTGTCCGAGGAAATTTAAATCTTTTTCTCCGAAAATACATTTGTTTGGGTTGACTTTAATATCGTATTTTTGTAGTCTTGACAATAGTGTTCTGAGGTGTGTTTTATGTTCTTGAGGAGTTCTACTACCGACGAGGATGTCATCAACGTAAGCGAAAACGAAATCTAAACCTTCAAGTGCTTCATTCATGAATCTTTGGAAAGTTTGCGCCCCGTTTTTTACTCCGAAAGGCATTCTTAAGAATTCAAATAAGCCAAATGGTGTAGTGACGGCTGTTTTATGAATGTCTTCCGGTGCTACGGGTATTTGGTGGTATGCCCTGATTAGATCGATTTTGGAAAAAATCGTACAACCATTTAGATTGGTGGTGAAATCCTGTATGTTGGGTAAAGGATATTTATCAAAAATCGTAGCTGCATTGAGCTGCCTATAATCGCCGCATGGTCGCAGGTCTTGTGAATCTTTTTTTGGTACGAGATGGAGTGGTGAAGCTACATGTGTAGAAGATGGTCGGCATATGCCTAGTCTGACCATTTCCTCAAATTCTTTTTTTGCTGCTTTGTATTTTTCTGGATTTAACCTTCTAGGACGCGCCGAAGGTAAAGTTCCTTGAGTGTTTATGCGATGCACTACTTCATGCTTAGCGCCCGATGTGAAGTTGGGTGGGGTTTTCAACGTTGGAAACCCGTTAAGGATTGATCCATATTCTCCTTGTATGTGATAAAGTTTCGGAGTATCTGATTTAACGGTACGCCTAATGCAATTGACTGAAAGTAGAGTTGTTTTGTCAATAAGTTTTCTCCCGCGTATGTCGACTAATAAATTATATTTGTATAATAAATCAGCGCCTATAATTGCATGATCAATGGAAGCGATTACAAAAGTGTGGGGAAAGGAGCGACGTAGGTTTAGGTCGAGGGTAAATTGTTTAAATCCATATGTAGAAATATTTGCACCATTTGCGGCTACTAATTTAAAATCTGACTTGTTACATAATTTTGGGTAGTGTCTTTTTGGAATTATCGAAATCTCTGCGCCTGTGTCAATTAGATAATTAATTTTTGTTGATCTATCGTAATTCCGCATATGGAGATCAACGGAGATCTCAACTAACACCAAATTGCGGCTGTTCAACTCCAACGTGAAGGCAGTACTTTTGTACGGTTGCGAAACATGGAAAGTCACCCAATTCATCACAGGGCGCCTACAAGTCTTCATCAACAGATGCCTTCGTCGTATCCTAAAAATTCGCTGGCAAGATAGAATCTCAAACGAAGAACTATGGCGCCGTGCCGGCCAAGAAAGGATAGACGACCAAATCAGGCGAAGGAAATGGAATTGGGTAGGCCACACCTTGCGACGCGAAAACGAAAATCTAGCCAAACAGGCCCTTGACTGGAATCCGCAAGGATCCCGTCGAGTAGGACGACCTAGAACAACGTGGAGGAGAACCCTACTAGCAGAAGCCGCAACAACTGGGAGATCCTGGTCGGAGCTGAAAGCTGTCGCGCAAAACAGAGTCCGCTGGAGGGCAACTGTTTCCGCCCTATGTCCCATGAGGGATTAAAGGAGCGCAATGATGATGATCTATCGTAAATGAATAAACGGCATGCTTTTGTTGCCACATTCGATACCGCAGGCGATGTGGCTATTCTAAGTTTTTTGTCGCTGTATCCGGATTATTTTGCTTATTGCAGGGCTGGTAACATTTTTGTGCTTTGTCGCCAAATTTCCAATGGTACCAACAAAGTTCATGTTGTTTGCCAGGTTTGCCTCTTGAGTTTGATCTTGAAAATTGTCTGTGTTTTTTGGAGTTTTGATATCTGGTAGGGGTACGAGATCGCGACTTCGACAATCGAACTTCCAGACTTTTTATCCGTTTTTCTAAATTATCCATAATGTTTGTAAGCCTTTCTGTTTGATTGTTATTTGCTTTTGGTGGATGGTGTTCTATTGCTGAAATTTTTGTATCGATGGTGGAATCATAAATTTTATCTGCTATTAGTAATACTTCCTCTATTGGTTGGGCATGTTCAATAGCGATGATGCATGCTTGTATTGAGGATGGCAGTTTATTCATCCATAGCTTATGAAGCAAGCGTTTCTTGACTAGGCTGTTTCCTCCTGCCAGAGATTCCATATATCTTAATAATTCTGACGGTTTATAATTGCCAAGTTCTACTTTGTGTAATAAGGCATCGAGTCTTTTTTCTTCTGAGTCTTGACTACGAGTCAATATTAAATTTTTTAAATGTTCGTATTTCCCTTGCTGTGGTGGATTTAATAACGAATCGGCTACCATTTCCATAGTTTCCGAAGGCAGAGATGAAACCAAATAATCATACTTTGTTTGCGAGGAGCTGATACCTTTGAATTTAAATTGGGTTTCTACTTGTAAAAACCATAAGTCTGGTCGGTTGTTCCAGAAGGGAGGTATTTTTAATGTTATTACGTACGGTTGGTTGTTAATCTCTATGTTATCGGAAGAACTACCGCTTGGTTTGTTGTCCGCAGGTAAGAAATAATGTTGCTGTGGGGTTTCTTGCCTTTGTTCGTTGTCGCTTTCCATCGTTATATTTTATATTATATATAGGCCTATGTCTCGACAATTTTGATATTGCTTAGAAACTTCAATGTGTTCCTTTTATTAGTGAAATGAGATAAAGAAATATCTACTAGTTATTTTTAGAAAAATTTGTTTGAATTCCTTTCAATATTTGAAAAGTTGATTAAAATAAATGTTTCATTTGTTCTAAAGAAGGAACAGAATTTTTTAATTTGAAACAGGGAACATAATGTATTTATAGTAGGCGTAAGACGGAATGTTTCAGGCGAGATATCTATAAAATTAATTAGGTACTTTAAATTAAGAATAAAATGTAACTAATACGAAGCTGTACGAACTGTCGTACCATAACGGCTGCTTATTGCATGCTAGCATGTCCTAAACCAGAAACAAAGGGCTTAAGTATATTTTTATTATCCTTTTTTATTTTTTATTTTTGCTAAAATTCAAGCACGTGGGAATAAATATGGTAAGACACTAGAACGTTTGGGTATCTCAACCTTAATGAATTCAATATCTAATCACTATGCAACAAATTTTCGATTGTCACCTTTGAACTTCCACTTAATATCGCATTATTTAAACTTTTTACACCGTTACGTTTAGTTTATGTTACTTATAAACAAAAGAAAATATTAATATATGTACTACTAACGAAAGTATTATAATATTCGTTTGATTTATGTAAAATTTCTTCTCAGTTTTACAAAGAAACGAAATTTAAAATGTCACTAGAAATTTATGTTTAATGAACTGATAATTTAAATTTTGCTTTCCAATTTATGTTAGTAAATAAAGTTTTTTGCAAATATATTTCAAGTTGTTAAATTTTATTAATTCTTGATAATTTTTTGTTTAAATTACTCACTGAGTTGAAGTTATTTTTTTTACAGCATTTGAAATTCCTGAAGATGTGCTTACTGTCAATTTTACTTTCGGGTTCTTTTGTTTCCGTATTTTTCTTCTTTCTATTGTTTGAATTTGTACCTAAAATATTTGAAAAATTTTTTTGCTTAACTAACAATTTACGATTTAATATTTTTTGAATAATACTTAACTTATATATTATCTCTAGTTTTAATTTATTTTTGATGATCTTAAATTTTCTCAGCTAGGAAGATGTTCCTGTCCTCTCCGATGGTTCTTTGTTCCTCGTGGCTGTGTTTCTCGAATCTATCGTCTTTGTCCATAAATTTGTGCATCGGGTGCGATTTTCAATGACAATGGTCTTATTGTTGAATTATTTGCACGATTCCTTTTCAATTTTTCATTTTTGCTCCGGTTTTTAGAATTTTTGTCTCCATGCGGATTTTTTGTGTGACTGACAGAGTTTTTCTTACTAAATTTTCAATATTTGTAGGCGGTACTTTTCAATGTTCAATTTTTTGTATTTGCACATCTAATGCGTTTATGAATATTTTTTTTAGGTTTTTTATTGAATTCACATTACAGATTATATTAACATTTTATAGTTTTTATTGTTGAAAATGCGTAATTTTTTAGCGCGTTTTGCATTACTGTAATCACTTTATTATTGTTTCATATTGTTTAGTACTTATTGGGGAATTTTTTTTTCACTTTAATTTTTTGTACTGATGTTGCACATGTAATGCATTTAAGTTTTTTACGGGGTCACCATTTGTGGGTGTAAGTACACGCAGTTGCACTAAAGCACCCACGTAATTGTTAATAAATTATTTCACTACATGTGGTTAAACAAAAGACTTATTTTATAATACGAAATTCTATTTATTCGGAACCGCACTTGTACACGTCTCTGTTGCTTATCGACTAGTGGTGATACCGTTTCCTGGTTTCCTTGATCCCCTTGATCTGGCGGAAACGGAGAAAGTATGAATAATGGTGTCGATGCGGCAGTTGTATGGATAGTAGTGTCGATGCGGCAGTTGTTGCAACCGCTACAGCACTCCCCCTCAAAGCGGCGAAGCTAGCAGCTTCAATAGCGCCAGACAGGTTCGCTGAAGTCTTCACAGCGTGCCTGAGAGAGGGGATCTTCCCGGAGCGATGGAAACAGCAGAAACTCGTGCTCCTACCGAAGCCGAACAAGCCTTTAGGGGACCCATCGTCCTACAGACCGATATGCCTCCTTAGTTGCATAGGCAAACTTTTCGAGCGGGTGATCTGTAACAGGATTCTCCCTAGCGTCGAAAGGGCAGGTGGCCTGTCGGACAAGCAATTCGGCTTTAGAAAGGCAAGGACGACGACTGATGCAGTCAATATGGTGGTGGGCATAGCAAGAGCCGCCATAGAGAAAAATCACTGCTGCGCACTGATAACCCTCGACGTAAAAAATGTTTTCAACTCAGCGAGGTGGAGCAAAATAGTTGAGGCGTTAATCAAGCTAGGCACACCTAAGTACCTAGTGCGTGTAGTGGCCGACTACCTGCAAGGTAGGTCGCTTCATTGTGATTCGGATGATGGTCCTAAAGTGTTCGGGACAACATGCGGTGTCCCGCAAGGTTCCGTCCTGGGCCCTCTCCTATGGATCGCAATGTACAATGATGTGTTGGGGCTTCGTCTTCCAAAAGAAGCAGTGGCGATCGGGTTCGCAGATGATATCGGGGTAGTTGTCGACGGAAAACACCCAGATGACATCGAACTGTATACGAACGAAGCGATCTGGGAAATAAAAGCGTGGTTAGAACGCGCTGGGTTGAAGCTTGCTGAGCACAAAACTGAAGCAGTGGTGATCAGCAAACGGCGAAAGCCAGTATCCGTGAGGATCAAGGTAGGGGAACAGATCATCCACTCACAGCCCGCTCTAAGGTACCTGGGAGTGATGATCGATCGGGTGCTAAATTTCAAGGCGCACTTGGAGGGCACGGCAGACAAAGCTTCTGCGATTTGTGCAGCACTCGCAAGAATGCTGCCCAATGTTGGGGGCCCTAGACCGAGTCGCCGCCTCCTCTTGGGGAGGGTGGTCAGCTCAGTCCTGTTATACGCAGCGCCAGTGTGGGCAGCAGCGTTAAACAGGACTGCAAATAGTAGAAAATGGAGGGCTGCATATAGGCCAAGTGCACTTCGCGCTTGCTGCGCGTACAGGACCACGTCCGACGATGCGGCGTGCGTGATAGCGGGGGTGATTCCTGTGGATATTCTGGCGAGGGAGGGCATGCGTCTCTATGACCCAGAATATGGTAGAGGACAGCCAAGAAGGGTACGGCGGCAGATTGCGCGCTGTGAGTCTTTAAGGGAATGGCAGGGGAAATGGGACGAGTCTGTTAAGGGTCGTTGGACCCACAGACTTGTCCCTAACGTGGAAGTATGGGTTTCGAGGGAGCGTGGGGAAGTAAGTTACGACCTCACGCAGTTCCTGAGCGGACATGGGGGGTATAGGAAATACCTCCACCGATTCGGCCACGATGATTCACCGTTGTGTCCGGTATGCCCAGCGACGGAAGAAGACGCAGAGCACGTCTTCTTTGCCTGCTCGAGATACGCCGAGGAAAGGGCGGAATTAGAAGAAACGGCCCAGGCGCCACTAACGCCGGAAAACATCGTAGAGCATATGATGAGATCCGAGGAAATGTGGAAGAAAGTGGAAGAAACCCTGAAGGCCATTCACAGAAAGTTAAGGCAAGAAGAAGCCACAAGAAACAGAGAAAGGCGAAGAAATGCCGAGAGCAGTAGCAACCCCTATGGGTAAACACTAGAGGGACACCTAAAGGGTCATGGTGGTGACGCCCGCCCGAAGTAATGCCTCGCGGCGGTTCCGGGCGGGGTAAGCGTCACACAAAGGGGTGGTGAGTTTATTCAGTAGGAGTCTGAAACTCGGTCTGAGTGCGGGAACCTCAGAAGTGTCTATGTAGAGTCTCACCATCCCCGTAAAACAAATGGATAAATGTGTTGCTAAGCGCAAAACTCGAGAACGGCTGGACCAATTCGACTAATTTTTTTTTTTCAAATATTCGTTGGAGTCCGAGGAAGGTTCTTATGAAGAGAAAATTCGGAAAATTCAAAATGACCGTACCAAATATGTCCAAATGTGCCAATTGTGTTCCGATACCAATGAAAGTGGGTATCTAGGGGTTTTTAAGGCCGCAAATAACGAATTTGTGGTCAAAACTTATAAACTCAAAATTGCCGCACCAATATGGCCAACGAATGTGCCGGTACGTATGCGTGCGCTGTATCAGTTGCACCGGTCATCATAGAGCTTCGACATTTTGCATGAAGGTCCATGGTGGACTGCCATGATGGACATCGAATGCAGATTTTCAAAATTAAAAATGGCCGCGAAAATAATTCCGAATTTGCCAATTATGTTCGGATTGCAATGGAAGTGGGTATCTAGGCGTTTTGAGGACGCAAATAACGAATTTGTAGTCAAACCTTCACTTCCTTCATCAGGCATTGCAGCTATATAACTATCTATATACATATATAGAATTATTGTTTTGTGTGTAATCGATGTTTGAAAAATTGGCTGTATGATATGACTGATTGGGTGTTGTTTGTGTTAGAAGACCTCAATAGCAAGGTTTATGTATATAGTCAGTGGCGTAGCGTGGATTTGTGCCACCCGGGGCGAACCATAAATTTGCTGCCCCCTACTTTTGAATTGATTCTTATAATCAATGAATCAAAACCCAACTTGAATTTCAAGTAATTTTCAATCCAAGAATTCAAGGCATCATCTAAACGCAATGAATTATATGTAACTAATGAATGTTCGGTATAGTGCGCGCCAAAATAAATGAGAATTTTACGCGCAGGTGAGGAAATGACAACTCCACATACATTAACATTCCGTGTATGGATAAAATTCAAGCGCACATGCATTTTAATTTTCCTTTTGAAACTCGTTTACCGGGAACAACACTCCAAGATAGCATCTGACCAGGACAAGAGTCGCGTAGTGAGACGGATTGAATTGTGATTGAAAATATAAATGAGCGGGTAATTTGGAGCTTTAAACGAACGGAATGACGAGGTGCACTTTTCTTTTCGAATCTACTTTCGTGGTGAGGATTTGAGACTTTCACTGCGCATTAAAAAATCGATTTTGAGATTTCCCATTGTTTTGGCGCAGGCTATATCCGTGCTTTAAGGTTGGCCTAAATTATAAACTTAAACAAATCCAGAGAGCTGGAATCAGTAATTTCTCTCTGTAATTTATTTCAGTCTGTCTTTAGATAGAAAGCCTCGTAGACGCGCGAGCTTAAGCTTAAACTATTCTCTGTTCCAATATCTGGAGGTTTCATTTCCCATCATCGTAGCACAATACTATTACAGGGGATTTTAACGACAAATGCGGCAGCTGTTGGAGCCCTTCTCAAACTTCAGCATTTACAGCCCGCGTCATAAAAGAAGGGAATCTTAATATCGCTGTTTCCATGCACATGGAGAGTCTCATACAAGAGAGCAACGTCGGTAGTTTAGGGGTAAGGCGCCTGACTACTATCCCCAGAGGTCCCGGGTTCGATTCCCGGCGGTGCCACGGTCCTAGCCTTTCCCAATTTCCCGCCTACATAACTTTCCTTCTTTCTTCTTCCCTCTTTGCATTCCCGATTCCTCCTGTCATAGCCTTCACTAGTTCTCTTCCCCGCTCCACCAAGCGCATGTCATCGGTTGGTTGATGAGATTCAACTCGTTTCAGGAGGCATAACACTCCAACGAGTTGTTCTCGATGCCCCGGTGTCAGAGTCGCGAAATTGTTGCGAATAGGTGAAATAAAAAATACCGTAGCTAGGTTGTGTGTGACAGTTCTTTCCTTCACTTCTCTCTCTATCTTCCGACTAGAGCTGCTGTTCGACATTTCAAAATAAAAAAATACATGGTCGACAGTACAAAGGGGCCTTCCCTAAGTCTCTAGTGTGTCACATAAAAAAAAAAACAGTGGGTGTGTGTACTTATGTACACGCATTAGAAGTTATACTTCTTTGGCGTGATTTTAAGACTAATTTTTAATTTCTTCACAAATATTTTATTGGATTCTATCTATTTTCGTGCGTTGGAAGGTGCAAGCATTATGATGCCGACACGCTCAAGGCTGTTGGTTATACCCAGTGTTGGGCAAAACTAAATTTCTGGACGATTAAAAATTGACAATTAATTAATTGTTAATCACGTCTACTGCAATTAACAATTAATTAATTGTAATTGTGAAAACTCGCAATTAACAATTAATTAATTGTTAATCGCGTCTATTGCAATTAACAATTAATTAATTGTAATTGTGAAAATTCGCAATTAACAATTAATTAATTGTTAGTCGTGAGTTTCCACAATTAAAGACGATTAATCAATTGTCAATCATTTTTATGGATTTGATTAAAAACTAAAAATTAAAATTTATTATTATATGGAAAGAGTAGTAGTATGTTATTTTTTATTAGTTCATTTTAAAAAGCGTGTTTTTAGTTTTTAAAGTAAAAACTTTTTTAGCCACGTTGCGCACCTTTGCGTCACGGTCAATTTTTTGCGTGCCGTGGGGGAACAATTTGGCTTTGGGGATTTTAGTTTGTATTGTATGAGTTATCTATAATAACATTCTAGTTGTGCCATTTTCAACATTTTTCGAAATCGAAATCAATGGAGCAATCCATTTTTAGAAGAGATTTTTTTTATTTTATGTTTTTTTGTTTGACCGGAAGAGAATTTTTTACAGAAGAGAATTTCGTTTTGTGTTTGATTTTTTTTGCTATTTTTCGTTTTGTGTTTAAAGAGGGACTAGTGTATTATATATTATTATGTAACATATAGCAATATGTACTACGTGCTATATACTAAGTGTTATGCACTATGTATTAGGTACTATGTACACGGACTATGTACTATGCCATATGTACTATGTACTATTTATTATGGACTATATACTGTCAACTATGTTTTATGTGCTATGTACTATGCACAAGGTATTATGTACTATGTATAATCTGCTATGTACTAGGTATTATCTACTTTGCATTACGGACTATGTGCTACTTACTATGAATTATGTACTATGAAGTATGTACTATGTATTATGTACTATTTATTTTGGACTGTATACTACCTACTATATACTGTCAACTATGTTTTATGTGTTATGCACTATGCACAAGGTATTATGTACTATGTATAATCTTCTATGTACTAGGTATTATGTACTTTATTACGGATTATGTGCTATTTACTATGAATTATGTACTATGAACTATATATTATGTACTTTGTACTATGTATTATGTATTATATACTATTTATTTTGGACTATATACTATCTACTATATACTGTCAACTATGTTTTATGTGCTATGTACTATGTACAAGGTATTATGTACTATGTATAATCTGCTATTTACTACGTATTATGTACTTTGCATTACGGACTATGTGCTATTTACTTTGAATTATGTACTATGAACTATGTACTATGTACTTTGTACTATGTATTATGTATTATGTACTATTTATTTTGGACTATATACTACCTACTATATACTGTCAACTATGTTTTATGTGCTATGTACTATGCACAAGGTATTATGTACTATGTATAATCTTCTATGTACTAGGTATTATGTACTTTGCATTACGGACTATGTGTTATTTACGATGAATTATGTACTATGAACTATATATTTTGTACTTTGAACTATGTATTAAGTATTATATACTATTTATTTTGGACTATATACTACCTACTATATACTGTCAACTATGTTTTATGTGCTATGTACTATGCACAAGGTATTATGTACTATGTATAATCTGCTATGTACTAGGTATTATGTACTTTGCATTACGGACTATGTGCTACTTACTATGAATTATGTACTATGAAGTATGTACTATGTACTTTGTACTATGTATTATGTACTATGTATTGGGGGCTATGATTAGGTACCATATACTGTTCACAATGTACTATGTATTAGGTATTATATACTATGTACTGCGATTATGTACTATTTATTCTGTACTATGACTAAGTATTATGAACTATGTGTTATCTGCTATGTACTTTGCACTATATACTCTGTATTATGTATTTTCTACTAAATATTATGTACTTTGTACCAAACACTATATACTATGTTCTATGTAAAAGGTATTATGTACTATGTACTTGCACTATGTACTATGAACTATGTATTATGTTTTGTATTATCTATTATGTATTATGTACTATTTACTATGAACTATGTACTATGTACAATGTTCTATGTGTTATGTTCTATGTACTAAGTGCTATGTACTATTTACTATGAACTATGTATTATTCACTACTACTATGTACTATATTGTGTAATATGTACTATGAATTATGTTCTATGTATTATTTACATATGTATTATATATTACGGATTACGTATTTTGTATTATGTATTATTGTATATACAAAATTGGACATATAGAATGACCATAGAGGTCTTAATTTCCAAAATGTGCCCAGACACACATACATTTTTTTATGATATATATTTTTGTTTAGGTTTATTGAGATAGGCTATTGATAGTACATTTTATTAGGGTTATAAGGAACAAGTACTGTTATTGCGCCCATGATCAGTATTAACGCGTATTATATTCATGCCAAATTTTACGGTAATTCGCTTTACCATATAACATAAAATACACCACTACAACGCAAAAAAACATTACGGTTTCGTTTTTGATATACAGTATCCGTTGATTTTTCAAAGCGGCTGACTTTGGTTAGGTTTTGGATAGTATGGGAGGGAAAGGGGGTGGTTGGAGTCGTAATGGTTTAGCCGCTAGTGCTATTTTGTTTTGGTGCAGGTTTACGTATCACCCTGAATTTAAGTAACCCTAGGACCTATTTTCATGAATATGGTAGCAATGATACTCCCACCCATCTAAAACTACAAAATTAGTCGGCCATTTTGAATTTTAAAATTTTGATCACAAATTTGTCATTTGGATCCCTCAAAACCCCCTGACACAAATTTTCATTACAATCGGAACACAATTGCAAAAATTAGTCCGCCATTTTGAATTATGAAATGTTGACCACAAATTTGTCATTTGGATCCCTCAAAACTCCCTGACACTAATTTTCAGCACAATCGGAGCTCAATTGCCAAAATTAGTCCGCCATTTTGAATTTTAAAATTTTAACCACAAATTTGTCATTGGGATCCCTCAAAACCCCCTGACACTAATTTTCAGTACAATCGGAACACAATTGCCAAAACTAGTCCGCCATTTTGAATTTTAAAATTTTAAACACAAATTTGTCATTTGGATCCCTCAAAACCCCCCGACACTAATTTACAGCACAATCGGAGCAGAATTTCCAAAATTAG
Source organism: Thereva unica (assembly GCA_949987705.1). Lineage (NCBI taxonomy): Eukaryota > Metazoa > Arthropoda > Insecta > Diptera > Therevidae > Thereva > Thereva unica. Next base: position 46,607,782 of record OX465282.1, on the reverse strand, counting down.
TCCGCCATTTTGAATTTTAAAATTTTGACCACAAATTTGTCATTTGGTTCCCTCAAAACCCCCCGACACTAATTTTCAGCACAATCGGTGCACAATTGCCAAAACTAGTCCGCCATTTAGAATTTTAAAATTTTAACCACAAATTTGTCATTTGGATCCCTCAAAACCCCCCGACACTAATTTTCAGCACAATCGGAGCTCAATTGCCAAAATTAGTCCGCCATTTTGAATTTTAAAATTTTAACCCCAAATTTGTCATTTGGATCCCTCAAAACCCCCTGACACTAATTTTCAGCACAATCGGAGCTCAATTGCCAAAATTAGTCCGCCATTTTGAATTTTAAAATTTTAACCACAAATTTGTCATTGGGATCCCTCAAAACTCTCCGACACTAATTTTCAGTACAATCGGAACACAATTGCCAAAACTAGTCCGCCATTTTGAATTTTAAAATTTTAACCACAAATTTGTCATTTGGATCCCTCAAAACCCCCCGACACTAATTTTCAGCACAATCGGAGCACAATTTCCAAAATTTTCCGCCATTTTTAATTTTAAAATTTTGACCACAAATTTGTCATTTGGGTCCCTCAAAACCCCCTGACGCTAATTTTCAGCACAATCGGAGCACAATTGCCAAAATTAGTCCGCCATTTTGAATTTTAAAATTTTAACCCCAAATTTGTCATTTGGATCCCTCAAAACCCCCCGACACTAATTTACAGCACAATCGGAGCACAATTTCCAAAACTAGTCCGCCATTTAGAATTTTAAAATTTTAACCACAAATTTGTCATTGGGATCCCTCAAAACCCTCCGACACTCATTTTCAGCACAATCGGAGCACAATTGCCAAAATTAGTCCGCCATTTAGAATTTTAAAATTTTAACCCCGTCATTTGGATCCCTCAAAACCCCCCGACACTAATTTACAGCACAATCGGAGCACAATTTCCAAAACTAGTCCGCCATTTAGAATTTTAAAATTTTAACCACAAATTTGTCATTGGGATCCCTCAAAACCCTCCGACACTCATTTTCAGCACAATCGGAGCACAATTGCCAAAATTAGTCCGCCATTTTGAATTTTAAAATTTTAACCCCAAATTTGTCATTTGGATCCCTCAAAACCCCCCGACACTAATTTACAGCGCAATCGGAGCACAATTTCCAAAACTAGTCCGCCATTTAGAATTTTAAAATTTTAACCACAAATTTGTCATTGGGATCCCTCAAAACCCTCCGACACTAATTTTCAGCACAATCGGAGCACAATTGCCAAAATTAGTCCGCCATTTTGAATTTTAAAATTTTAACCCCAAATTTGTCATTTGGATCCCTCAAAACCCCCCGACACTAATTTACAGCACAATCGGAGCACAATTTCCAAAATTAGTCCCCCATTTTGAATTTTTCTTCTTTCAGCCATTTTGGCCGCCATACTCCCCATATTTTTTTTTCATATTATGCTCTTTATATGAATGATTCTCCAAAAAAATGGCAGGATCATATAAAATTGGAGTGTCTATATCTATATTGAAGCGGAATAATTGTTAGTTTTAATTGTTTTTTAGAACAATTGACAAAATTAATTGCAATTGATAAATTAATTGCAATTGATTTAGTTCTAATATACAATTAATACAGATTAATCCAAATAAATTAATTGTGGGGTGCAATTAATAGTTCAATCGCAATTAATTTTAATTGCAATTAAATTAATCGCAATTAATTTTTTAATCAATTAATTAATTGATTGAAAATTTAATTGATTAATGCCCAACACTGGTTATACCGTATTCTAATCCTAACTAAAATCTCCAACTAGTTGGGTCATTAGGCCTAATTACAATTATCTTAAGATGGGCTTAAGATGCCTCATAAAATTCTCTTAAGACTGGCTAATTTTCTACCAACACGTAATGAATGTTAAGCTTAATATGCGTCGCAAAGCTGGATCAACATTTATTTACCTGATAATACTACTGGTACTTCTAAGCCCAACTCACTTCTTTTTTGTTCATTTCCGCCTTAGCTTCTGATTGAGGAATTTAGCTTCTCCTCCACTTTAGTCAGTAGATCAAACGATCGTACCATTATAGTCTAAGTGCAGCAGTTTTCTCGGCTAATCTCCGGCAATCCAAAAAGACATCGTCTGTGTCTTCTGTCACAATGAGGAATTCCAGGCGTTGCGTAGACTCATTTTGCCGGTATGCTCTCGTAACTCACCTGTGGGTTCATCGACCTTGTGTAGATTCATTCTACTTCCTTTGCCACTACTGAAATAAACGTCACTTCCAAATTCTGTTCACTTCCCTAGCTTCTTCTTTAATTGTTTTGTTACTCAATTAAATTGAGTGGGTTAGGGTAATTGAAATATGATACGAAGAGTTTCATACTAAGTACATTAATGTATCGGCAAATACAGCATCAACGCTTCCAACGTTTGAGTGACAACACTCCGAACCTGTCCAAACACCATCGTTGGACGCTTGACATTGGACATTCGTAGTTCGAGTAGCGGCCACACAATGCGTTCTACCATCAAACGTCCAACGTTGGAAAGGGCTCATAGCATCGTTTAGAGCCGGCTTTAGCTGAAAACTAGGATATGTAATTTATTTCCCTCCATAGCCTCTGGGTAAAAACCTCCTCACCCACGGACATCGTGAACGGGACTTTGGCTACGAATTTTCATATGCCATATAATAATAAACTTAATAGCTAATGGATTGGAGTTTCAATGGTTGCCCTTTATAGCCTCTACTCCTTCGCCACATCGTCCGCAGGCCGTATCAGAACAGCGTGCAGCGAATTAGGGCATGAGATAAAAATGCGGCACGCTGTAATCAAAAGTGTTTCAATTGCTGAAGCTGGTAAAATGACAAGCAAAGCAGCGTGCTTGCATGTTCATATCATGTCTTAAATTTGCAATATTTGAGGTTCTGATAGGCCTCCAGCAATCCAATCGTAGCTACAGGCCTGGAAACAGCCGGTGCCGATCCTACGTTTGCTTGATTGGAGGACATTTCTCGTGTAATAACATAGTGGAACAAGTTTTTCAGTTTATTTTTGCAATAAAAAGTTGTAAAATATTGTATTTTATCACTTTTTTTCTGCACCTGGATTACCAGTGACTAGTGTTTCAGTGATTGGAATTAAAACAATTTCAAAAAATTGAGTGAATCAATATGTTTTTATGGTTTAATTGTGAAGGTGACCAATTTTGTTTACATTCGCTGTGGGTTTGTCGAGATATTGTAGGGCAAAAATGTTGAATTTGTGTGATTATTGAGTTAAAAGTGAATTTAAAGTGATTAAAGCTTGTTAAAGAATAATTTTTAAAAGTATTAAAGCAGAAAAATGTGTAGGAAAAAGTTCAAATTTTTGTTATCCAAGTGTGGTGGTACATGCACTTATGTTTTAATAACTATTCCGTAATAATTTTTAACCATTTTAAATTGACTTTTAATTTCATTACCACATAAATCCAACATTTTTTCCCTAAATTAACCCGAAAAAATACCATGAATGTAAACACTGGTCACCTTATCAATTTCATTCAATTTATTCACTCGGATCACTAACTAACTTATCACCGGTACTGCACGTGCAGTAAAAAATGGTAAAATACAATGTTTTGCCCCTTTTTACAAGTTAAAAACTTGACGAGTCTATGATATTACACTACGAGTTAGAGAAATTGCCTTCCCTCCAGTAAAACCCCTCACCCACAAACAGCACACAATAAACACTACGAATCTTCCAATGCCCACGAAAAACCAAACATACGCTTAGCTGATGACTCGATCGAACATGAAATTTATTTCCCTCCATAGCCTCAGCATAAAAACTCCCTCACCCATCGACATCGTGAACAGGCATCGGCTGCGAGTTTTCATATGCCCATAGTAATCACGGTATTCAGAAACAACATAATGTAAAAGACTGTATACCGTATACGGTATTTTAGTGCTGATGTCACGTGGGGGACACTTGCCATATAAAATCGAAGGTTCTGTTGTTGTTTCAGCATTACGGCTGACGTCACCAGGCGCCCATTTTTTACGGTATTCGAAGCTGCCGTCGCTTTTACATTACCTTCGTTTTCTGTATACCGTGCATAATAATGATAATTCCAGTGCCCATGAAGAATGGAAGTTGAAATGCTTGCCGTTCATTGCCTCCACCCCTTCGCCCATATCCTCGGTTGCGTTGCGTTGCGAATTCGTCAAAATTCACTCATCATATTTTTCAAAACGCGCCTAAAGAAGTATAACTTCAAAAGGTCACTCTGTTTGTATAAAAACGAACGAACTAACAACAAAACTACAATTCAACTGAAAATAAACAATTGAATCAATTTTTCACCACAATCTAACCTACTGATTTATTCACAATTTGGCAATCCGCTGTCAGCTGCCAATGCACACCTATCGTGTTTCATATGCGCTAGTCCAGAAATATGGTTCATATTTATAGTCCAGAAATAAGACCAAACCCAAATGAAAAGTTACGCAGAAGTAAAGTAGACGTAACTTCCATTGAAGTAGACGTAACTTTCACTGAAGCAGATGTAACATCCACTTACTTCCAAATGGGGCTTCGGGCTTTTTTGCGCCCGGTGCAACATGCCATATACATATTGCGCCCCCTTCATTGTTGTTCATTTTTTTGATGGCAGTAAAGGAAAATGAAAGACGACACAAACACTCATTGAGAATGAAGGCCCGGAATTTTTCTTTCACTTTTTTTGAAATTGCGCCCTGTCCAATTGCGCCCAGTGCAAATACACCAGTTTCACCTATGAAAGCGCGCCTTTGCCTTTGTCCAATCAGGATTTGCTTCGCGATCTTGCTTTTGTGCTGAGTTTACTTACGCTTTAAGTTCACAAAACTCTCCCGCTAATGCTGAGTAATGCTCTCCGATGATTTTCATTATGAGCTGTACTTCCTTAAGTATTTCCAGCACTAATAATACTATAAACTCGAATCTCCATAACGGAGGTCACTATGTCGTTCTCCAATCCTTTATATTTCGAAGGATAATAGATGGTCACTGCACTGCATGTATTGGTTTCTACGGTAGAGTCTTACATAACAAAGCAGTCCACTTAACAGCCTTACTGGACATAGAAGCCGCTTTCAAAAACTTCAGAACAGAGGCGATCCAGGTGTTTCTCGCCGAAGTAGTGATCTATAATTAATTTGAATTACAATCATGACCTATGGCACCGTGACCAGCCAAGAAAAGATAGACGACAAAATCAGGCGAACTAAATGAAATTGCATTGGTCACACCTTGCATTAATGCGTTGCGTGTCGGTACTTAAATGCGTTTTGAAATTTGAATTCATGTTGAATTCATGTTGAATCCCTCATCAAAATACATTTTGAATATATTACTGAGTTAATCCGAGTTAATAATAATTTTGCAGAAAAAAATAAGATCAATTTGACAGAGTTAAAATTACAACTGTTGCATTGCATTGAAGGTAGTGCCGCATTAATAGGTCTCCCATCGATGAAATATTCAGTGTAAACTCGATTTGTCCGCGCATTCATGCAACGCAATGCAATTATGTACTTCCAGCTTAACTTTGGGGTGCGTGTACATGTTACTCTCATTGGGCTGGCGTACATGGGTCAATACTTAAACTTGGTTAACCGTTTGTTATCATACTCTCGGGGTACATGGCTATTGCTTCAGTTTTGTTGCACAAGGTTGCACTTGCTTTTCTTTCTTTTCACACAATTTGGACTTTATTTAGTACTTCTCGACAAATCCTTATGTAAAAAAGAACAAAAAAATCTGAAAGTTGGTGCAGCCAAGCCGTCAATTTAACAATTTTGATTTCATTGGGAAATCGTTATAAACGTAGATGTATTGTGTGTGGAAAAGCATATGTCTATTAACATGGTCGCCCAGGCTTGTTCATAACTTTTACAATGGGAGCAGATTGAATCATGATGCACGTTAGATGGGAAATGTTCAGAGCGGTATCCAAGAGCATTGATTTCTGAAAATGTAATCGGGAGCGATGGCTACCCGTTGTATCGTCATCGTCCGACTGAGGTCAATGGCAATTAGATAACTTGGAAGGTTAATGGTCAGGACTTTTAAGTTACCAATCGTTAAGTCGCCCTATTCGCCATTATTGTCCAAGACATTCAAGGCTCACATAAATGTTGAATTTTGCAATTCCATCAATTCAATCAAATTCGTGACATATTCAAATATGTCACGAAAGTGAGTGATGTGGCTATTTTTGGTGTTGCTAATACAAATTCGATCGACAAAATAACACAATATTAAATGAGACGTTATGTTACCAGAAATGAAGCGATATGACAATTTTTGTCATTTGCCGTTCATAAAAGATATCCAATTGCGGTTCATTTGGTAGGCTATCTCGAAAATGGTCAACGTATATATTTTATAACGGATGATGCTGCGGGAGGGGCTAAATGACCAGCATCCACCACATTGATGGGTGCAGCGAGGCGCACCGGGTTCCAGGTAGTATATATATATATATATATATATATATATATATATATATATATATACATATATATATATATATATATATATATATATATATATATATATATATTACGACGGATGGTGAGACTCTCCATAGACATCCCTGAGGATACCGCACTCAGGCGGAGTTTCAGATTCCTACTGAATAAACTCACCGGGGGGCGATTGACGGTCAAATGAGGGCTTTTCAGTCGGAAAAAAGGCCTTTCGAGGGAAAAGCCCTCAAAAAGACCTCATTCGACCGTCAATCGCCCCCCGAATGGCCTTTTTGCGACTGAAAAGCCCTCATTTGACCGTCAATCGCCCCCCGAATGGCCGTACTGTCCTGCAACGGGCCTTTATTTGACCGCCAAATGGCGGGCCATCACGCCCGTCAAAAGGCTGAAATTTATTTTTACTCCGGTATTAGGCCGTTTAACGTTTGAGGTTTGAGATAATTTTTAAATGGGTTCACAAAATCGGTTTTAGTGAATTCTGGTTGTGTTATGATGTGCTGATGATAGAGGGATGGACACTTTCCATAGACACCCCTGAGGATACCGCACTCAGGCGGAGTTTCAGATTCCTACAGAATAAACTCACCACCCCTTTGTGTGACGCTTACCCGCCCGGGACCGCCGCGAGGCATTACTTCGGGCGGGCGTCACCACCATGATCCTTTAGGTGTCCCTCTGCTCTTTACCCATAGAGGTTGCTACTAGTGTTGGGTAGGACACGATTATTAAATGAGTTTGTAAGAGGAGCCTCTTTTTTCCTTTTGAACCAGTACAATGTCTCACTTCAAATGAGGCGAGGTGCTATTGTAATGCTAGCACATCCCGTAGTGAATGGCTCAATGGTGGCTGAATGGTTTGCGAAAAGTTTGAATGAAATTTAATTACAAAACTGTATAAGGAAAAACATATTTACAGATTTAAAATGAAATTCCCTAAAATTGAAAATATCACGAAAATATTCCAGAAATAATATTTCTATTTTACAATCGCACCTCGCCTAAAAAGAAGCAAGAAATGTCTCTCGAGTACAAAACTTCACTCCTTCGACAAATGTAAGAATTGTCTCTTCAATACAAATTTTACGTCCCACGAAAAATGTATGATTTATCTCTTCAGTACAAAATTTATCTCCCTCGAAAAATATAAGAAATATCTCTCGAGTAACAAAAATTCATTTCATAGAAAAATGCCTTCTTCGAGAAATGTAAGAATTGCCTCTTCAGTACAAAATTTACCTCCTTCGAAAAATATAAGAATTGTCTCTTCGGTACAAAATTTACTTCCCTCGAAAATTGTAAGAATTGCTCCTTCGGTTCAAAATTTACCTCCCTCGAAAAATGTAAGAATTGTCTCTTCAATACAAAATTTACCTCCCTCGAAAAATGTAAGAAATATCTCTCGAGTACAAAACTTCACTTCCTCAAAAAATGTAAGAATTGTCTCTTTAGTATAAAATTTCACTCCCTCCAAAAATGTAAGAGATTTCTCTCCAGTTTCTCTCTTACAATATCACCACGTCTCGGTTTAAATTGGATATTTTACTGCGGCAAAAGCTGTAAGAAAATGTCTCGGCAGTTCGTGTTTACAATCTTACCTCGCGCGGTTCAAATTGGATATTTTATGCCGCAAAAGAAGAAAGAAATGTCTCTCCACTTCGTAATTTACAATCGTACAAAACACGGCCATATCCCAGTAGAACATTATTTTTGAACCGGGACATTTAAAAAAGTTGAGGCCTCAGTACAATTTATTATCGTGTACGGGACAAATGAACCGCCTCTTGTAAGTCCGGCTCAACTCTAGTTGCTACTGCTCTCGGCATTTCTTCGCCTTTCTCTGATTCTTGTGGCTTCTTCTTGCCTTAACTTTTTGTGAATGGCCTTCAGGGTTGCTTCCACTTTCTTCCACATTTCTTCGGATCTCATCATATGTTCTACGATGTTTTCCGGCGTTAGTGGCGCCTGGGCCGTTTCTTCTAATTCCGCCCTTTCCTCGGCGTATCTCGAGGAGGCAAAGAAGACGTGCTCCGCGTCTTCTTCCGTCGCTGGGCATACCGAACACAACGGTGAATCATCGTGCCCGAAGCGGTGGAGGTATTTCCTATACCCCCCATGTCCGCTCAGGAACTGCGTGAGGTCGTAACTTACTTCCCCACGCTCCCTCGAAACCCATATTTCCACGCTAGGGATAAGCCTGTGGGTCCAACGACCCTTAACAGACTCGTCCCACTTCGCCTGCCATTCCCTTAAGGACTCTTAGCGCGCAATCTGCCACTGCACCCTTCTTGGCTGCCCTCTACCATATTCTGGGTCATAGAGACGCATGCCCTCCCTCGCCAGAATGTCTACGAAGAATCATCCCCGCTATCACGCACGCCGCATCGTCGGACGTGGTCCTGTACGCGCAGCAAGCATATATATTATATATATATTATATATATATATATATATATATATATATATATATTA